>JADLZK010010129.1:0-180539 GCA_015847255.1 Hyparrhenia diplandra | reverse complement strand
ATGGAGTGGTGAACTGCACGAGTGAATGAGTGATCCTGCCTTCATGCTGCATTCCGTCTAGTGGGCTACTGTACTGTGAGAACGTGTTAAACAGGTTGGGTTCATGCATGTGATTGAAAAAGGGTGGGTTCATGCATGTTTGGGCCTTAGGATAACCATGTGCATTGCAATCAATCTAATCTACACACGCTGCTCCATAAAAATTGTAATTTACACACAATTTCCTACTTACACACAACTCAGTGATCTCTAGGACGGATCAATCTAACCATGCATATGCTGTAGTCAAGAGCAATCATCAGAATTGGCTCTGGGCACATAACCAGAGCCAGCTGCTAGCCTACAAGAACAAGCAAAATAGGATCACGCGTCAGGCCTTTTCAGTTTACATTCATGCTAACCTTCTCAAAGTATTATTACATAGGTAGACTCAATAAACAGTAGATAGATGCCGTAAAAAAAAAAAACAGTAGAGCTTTTTTTTTAAAAAAAGGGAAATATGCTTTGATCAGCCATATTCTATTAAAAATGGAGTGGTGAACTGCACAAGTGAATGAGTGATCTTGCCTTCATGTTGCATTCAGCTTATTGCATTGGAAGCAACGAGTTGCACAGAGCATCAAACTTCCATTGTGACATGTCATAGATAAATTGAATCATGGTACCATATATAAACTGAATAGACGCTGCTAGAAGAATATAAGAAATAGCTCTGGTTATGTGCTAATGAAGAATCCATCCATCCCCAATTCAAGTGAGAGCAAATCCAACCACTATGTGTTTGCACAAGTATACGATTAATTAGTGAACCGGGACTCAACACAAGATTGTACAGGTTTGTTCAAACAGAAGGAGACCACAGGATCATGGCCAGGCATATCACTGCAGCAAATCTGCCAGTCACTTTTGAGCAGCTGACAGGAAATCCTCTCATTCACACTATAGGCTGGAGGTGGTTGAAGGTGCATAGGGTGACCGAGACAGGGCCTGGTATGAGGGAAAATTTGCCGAGTAGCTGGACTGCTGGAGCGTGTGGCTGAAGCTCAAGCTGCTCGACGAATTAGTCTCACACATTAGGCCAGCAACTCCAGGAGCATTGGCTGCAAGCGGTGCTCACATGGTGGGAGTTGGGGACCTAGATAGAGACACTCTGTCAAGTTTAGGGACCAAAATGTGCATTTTGAGGAGTTTGGTACCTAGATGAGACATGCTGACAAGTTTAGGGACTTAGACGTGCAATTTGAAAGTACCAGATCTAGATGAGATTTCGGGACAAGTTCAGGGACCGCCAGTGAAATTTACTCTTTATTTTATTTATGCTCATAGAGTGCGTTTCCCCTCCCACAATAAAACCACATGTATTTTTTTGGGGAAAAACTATAAACCACATGTCCACAATGCTGGTCGCCATCTTTAAATTTTAAGATCATTTGTTTTGTACCCTAAGGTTCTGTTTGAGAGTGTTGTATTAATTGATTAATTCTCACCTGTAAATACATTCTAGTTGTGTTGTTGTCAAAGTCACTTGAGCTCTCACATAATTAGTGTGAACAACATAGAAAAATATAACAAGTAGTTAACAACAGAAGGTGACTACTTACTTTGGATTCAAATAATTCAAACTAGTCACTACGTGGTATAGCATTATTTTTAGAAAAAAAAAAAACTGGTTCTATATTTTTTTTTTCAACTAAAAAATATCTAGATTTTGTATGGTTAAATTATTTAGAATGTTTTCCATCTAAGGTTTTTTTCCTATGTGAATTTACAATAAATAATATCAACACATGTCATATCAAATTCTTTATGTTTTTCATTGGGTTATAAAGAGTTTTTAATGATATATCCACACATATTTCTTCTCACTTTCTTTATAGTTTTTTTTTTTTTTTTTTTGACAAATTATCCAATATACATTGATCTAAGTGGTACATGACGATGTTAATCAAGAGGAGTGTTATGAATCACTTTACCAGTGATCAACCGCTCTTTTAGAACACACCTCTTTTCGAAAGTTGTTCTTTCACATGTATATATTATAATAACATAGATCCATGAATAACAATTATTTCCACTCTCGAATGTTTGATTTACAACAAGCACACTCTACTTTAAACAAATCTCCCTCCTCTTCCTTTTCAAGCCGAAGAAATCCGCGTGGCACACGACCCGCGACACGTGAGCGTCACAGTGTGCTTTGGCGAAAGGAGAGATGTGAGCAGAAGCGTGCCTACATGGCAGCGCCCAATGCCGTGCCCGCTCTGATTTTTATCGGCTCGCAGCGGAGCGCCCTCCACGTCAGCGCGATCCGGCGTGCGAGAGCCAAACGAGCAGATTCTCCCGCGCCGCGTGGCACGAGGCAGCCGCGCCCGCTATCCCCTCGCGGATAAGCGCCGGCCCCGCTCCGGCGCGCCCACGACGCCACCGCCACGAGATCCCTTAAACTGCCGCGCACCGCCACCACACAGCTCCCACACGGTCACAGCCTGCCAGCGCGCGCAATGGCACTCGTCTCCGCCTCCTCGTCCTCCACCACCGCCGTCGCGGGCGCTCCCCAGGAATGGGCAGCGGGCGTCGTCCTCCTTCCTCGGTGGCAAGACGCTGCTGAGGCAGGCGGAGACCGCCCGGCCGTCGTTCGCCGTGCGCGCCGCGGCGGACCCTGAGAGGCCGATCTGGTTCCCCGGCAGCACCCCTCCGCCGTGGCTCGACGGCAGGTCTACTGCTGATCCTGGTCCTTTGAGTCGTCTTCGATTCATTCGTGGTTCTTGTCTGCGTTCGATTCTGACACAGTGTGTTCTGCTTCTTGATGCATGCAGCCTTCCCGGCGACTTCGGCTTTGATCCCTGGGGCCTCGGTGAGTTGTGATCACCGATCGATCCTCTTCTCCTGTGCACCGTGCACATATACAATCTTTGAGCGGTTGTTGACTAACTGTCCATGGATGTGCTGGCGTGCAGGATCTGACCCGGAGAGCCTGCGGTGGAACGTGCAGGCGGAGCTGGTGCACTGCCGGTGGGCGATGCTCGGCGCGGCGGGCATCTTCATCCCGGAGTTCCTGACCAAGATCGGCATCCTCAACACGCCCTTCTGGTACACCGCCGGCGAGCAGCAGTACTTCACCGACACCACCACCCTCTTCATCATCGAGCTCATCCTCATCGGCTGGGCCGAGGGCCGCCGCTGGGCTGACATCATCAAGCCCGGAAGCGTTAACACTGACCCCATCTTCCCCAGCAACAAGCTCACCGGCACCGATGTCGGGTACATCTCCCTCCTTTTGCACGGATCCACAAGACGTCCATCACTTGCCAAAGGCTAACACTACTTATTTGTGCTAAGGTACCCTGGTGGCCTGTGGTTTGACCCGCTCGGCTGGGGCAGCGGCTCGCCGGAGAAGATCAAGGAGCTGCGCACCAAGGAGATCAGAACGGACGCCTCGCTATGCTCGCCGTCATGGGCGCTTGGTTCCAGGCCGAGTACACCGGCACCGGCCCCATCGACAACCTCTTCGCCCACCTCGCCGACCCCGGCCACGCCACCATCTTCCAGGTCGATCAGCTAAATCAATTAATCCACATTGCATATGCGTCGTCGTCACAGCTTTTTGCGATCGATTCGCTTACTGATTTGAGATTCTTGTTGCGTTCTTGATGCTCAGGCCTTCACCCCAAATGAGGAGTTGGAACTTAGCAGTTCGATCGAGGTGCTACCACACATGCATCGTTAGGTTGATGGCCGATATGAAACTTCATTTTTGTTTGTGGGGGCGGACTGCGGAGTAGACTGTCAATATTGGTGATGGAATGTTCGTGGTGCGATGCATGGTGTACTTGTACTATGTTGTAACCAATGTAAAATATTAATGGGATACTCGTTAGATAATGTGATGTCCTCTTCACTGAATCAACAGCTTGATGATGATTTGTGCAACGCTTATAGTTGGTCTTGATGATGCTTGAGGGCCAGTTTTTGGTTATTTCAAGCTTGCCAGCTTGGGAGAGATGACGAGGTAGCAACGGGCCTTCTTTCACATTTGTTGATCTCCGCGCCCCAAACCCTAGGGGCGCGGCTGCCGACTCTGCTTTCCACCACCGCTGGTCCCCACCGCCTTCTCCCTGACATCATCATCGCGGGGTTGAAGAAGTGGGGATCCATCATTTTAATAAGTTTTTTTTCCTAGTAGATCGAGTCTTCAAGGTTCAAGGTTTCTCCTGAGACCCAATCGAAGAGATTGGCCCGCGGCGTAAAGCGCGGCGTCAAGATCATCGATGGATCAATGGAGCATGTCGTTCCCTCGGCGGTGATGGCAAGGCGAAGACATCACCATTGATGAAGAATAAGGTACTCCGGCTCTTCCTTTGTCTCTTTGTGGTTCTATGCAGCCATAGTGATGAGCTAGTGAGATTTAGTTTTCCAACGATATCTATCTGGATGTCGGTTGGACTTGTGTTGATCTCATGACGAATCTGGTGAAGGCAACGACGTGTTCGATGACGTAATCGGCGGCGCCAATGTCATTATGTTTGCATGTGGAGTTTTAGCAGTTTATTCCTCTTTTGCAAAAGTGATGGGTATGAGGATGACGGTGGTGGATGGTGAGATGGCTCTGTTTGTTCAGATCAAAGTTTGCGTCCGTGGCATATCCGTTTGGGATGGTGATCCTAGATGGTGGAATTTATGACTTTTTCAAGGTTTCTTGCCTCCCATCAATGGAGGTGGAGTAGTTTGATTTACTCTTGTAATGAGAGAGATGTAACTTGCTTTAGTATCAATGAAATTTTTCCTTATCGTAAAAAAAGGTAGGTAATCCTCCACTTTCGGCCTAGTGATACCCAGGGGTAAACCTAGGTAGGCGAAGGAAAGGGCGCACAGAGCACACAAAGGTGTTAGCAAGGTTCAAGGTGAGAAGTCTTCACATTTGACAAGAGTTAACGTAGGATTACATGGCGAATGGCACCACACTTTCGGCACACCCAAACAAAAAAAAAAAAAGTGATGATCATGTCCATCCAACCAAAAAAATAAAAAGTAGAACCATCCTTAAAGATAAGACCATCTTTCTAGTCGCTAAGACAAACACAATCTTAGTTTTATTGATACCATATTTACCGAAATATAGGGCATTTTTTGTCTTTCAACGTGTCAATTGAAAGAAATATGCAATCCCCAATCTTCTACACAAAAAGTCAATCAAAATAGTAGAATGGAAAGATATGGATTGCTTTCATGCGGTAATTTCACACTAATTTCCGAAAGTTGTAACGCTATAGGTATATTTGTTTTATTAGATTTCTACAAATTTAACACTTTGTCCGCAAGCGTTATGCGCAGCTGCCATGTTTATTGGTTTCAGAAAACTATTTGATTCAAGATTAGCCTACGTTTGAAAATAACGACTTAATAGGGGGTCCCAAGCGAACTTTGACGCTCAACTTTCCCTGCAAGAATGGATGGAGACCCCAGAAGAGTAGACCGAAGACAAAGGAAGGCGAGGGGCACCATCCCAAAACCCGCAAGAAATCGAATCGAGTTGGGGGAAGAAAGAAAGAAAAAAAAAAGGGGTGAGCACGCGCCGCCGCCAGCACCGCGTCCGCCATGGCCGCCTCCTCCCGCCGCGCGTCGCAACTGCTGGGGTCCGCCGCCTCCCGCCTCCTCCACGCGCGGGGCTTCGCCGCGGCGGCCGCCGCCGCGCCCTCGCCGGCGGTCTTCGTCGACAAGAGCACCCGCGTGATCTGCCAGGGCATCACGGGGAAGAACGGCACCTTCCACACCGAGCAGGCCATCGAGTACGGCACCAACATGGTACGCCCCCGCTGCTGCCACCACCCCTCGTCTGTCTCCCTTCGATGTGCCCCCCTCAATGGCTCGATCCGTGTGCTCCGCTCCGTGCCGCGCGATTCTAGGGTTTGGCAGAGCTCTTGCTGCGCGATCTCGTGGGTGCGCGGTCGCCGATCTCCATTTCCTCGGGTCATACTCTTTCGTTTGTCTACCTCACATTCCGATTGAGAGCGACCCTCCCCTTAACGGATGCTGTTGGAATGCTATTGGAGGCACAATGTTTGCAATTATAACTGCTTATGTGGTACAAGTGGCAGAAAACTAGGTTTCGTTATCATTTGTTGAGTTGATTTGAGCAGCATTTGTCTGGTAGACAGGAAGCATATGCATTTCTCAGGAGGCATAAGTGTATTATGGTTTGACAAAAAAAAGATCCTCACTAAGCCTGATTTGAACCAAGGGGCTCGAGATTATGAGAATCATACCTATCCATCATGAATGCTTTGAAACCTTTTAAGCTCTTCTAAGTGCGACCTAACAAAAAAAATCATGTATGATTTGTAAAGATGTAATTATTTTTCACTAAGTGGGACGAGCAATTTTTCCGTTTTATGTATATGGGCTGCAGTCCTCAGTCAACCAAATTGTGATGACAGGAAGAAGGAAGTGAGACACTAAGCATGTTGAAGTCTAATATTTAGAATGATGGTTCAATGGACCTGCATGTTTTACATTTATGTTGTTGACCATGACCACAGATTCATGTAATTAATACGACACACTCTGACAATGGAATTGACCCAGATGCTACCTTTTTCTGCCATGTGGTACTATACTAATGCTATTATGAACAACTGAAAATGGTTCATGCTGCACAGAATATTTGAACAATGATGTTTCAACAGTATTTCAGTAAATAGATATATCTTTCAAATCTATTATTGTTATTTTTATGTTTTGCCTGTAGCCTGTCTCTCTTTTTATATTAAGTATTTTTTGGTTGTAACAGGTTGGTGGAGTGACTCCTAAGAAAGGTGGAACTGAACATTTGGGGCTCCCAGTGTTTAACTCTGTAGCAGAAGCTAAGGCTGAAACAAAAGCCAATGCATCTGTTATATATGTTCCACCACCATTCGCTGCTGCCGCTATTATGGAGGCAATGGATGCTGAGCTTGACCTTGTCGCCTGCATTACGGAAGGAATTCCACAGCATGACATGGTAATTTTTAACCATTTCTGTACTTTGTTAGTCATCTGAGCCTGGGAATCTTCTCAATGCCATATCATCTTTGGTTTGGAAATCACTGCACATATAAATTACAAAGTCCTTTGATTTGGCAAAAGGACTAGAAAGTAGTGTGAATGGTGGTGTGATGAATGCTTATCTTAGTTTATCTTACACAGACTAACATGTAGTAGGCTATTATTCTCTTTTGTGCGGGATGTGGCTCAAATTTTGGTAAATAGATGTAGGTGATCCTAATAGACACAGATTTTACTACTACCGTTGTCCATTGAGCGGTTTGCTTGTGGACATTACTTTTGTGGTATTTTTTTTTCTGCATATTGCTATTGAGTCATATCATAAATCAGTTGTTTATATTTTGTTTTTTGATGGAAGTCCACAAGGGGACACCTCAATGTTTCATTTGCAAATTTAGGTGAAAGTGAAGGCTGCACTAAATACGCAATCTAAAACTCGATTGATTGGGCCAAATTGCCCTGGTATCATTAAGCCTGGTGAGTGTAAAATTGGAATCATGCCAGGTTACATCCACAAGCCTGGGGCGTATTGGGATCGTATCTCGCTCTGGTACCTTGACATATGAAGCGGTATGTCTGTTATTATTGTTTTTTGTATGTGCAAACCTAGTCAGGCAATTGTTTTGTTAATGCACATTTGATTTTGTTGACAGGTGTTTCAAACAACAGCTGTAGGCTTGGGGCAGTCAACTTGTGTAGGCATTGGTGGTGACCCGTTCAATGGCACAAATTTTGTTGATTGCCTTGAAAAGTTTGTTGACGACCCTCAGACAGAAGGTACAATTTTTTTGAGATTAAGGCCTCATATTTAAACCGAAGCCTTCCCTTTTTAAATCTCCTGGATTATGTACTCTTCTCTGTGGCATACTGGCATTAATCCCGTGTTTGACATTTTTGACATACTGCTCTTTTTTTTCAAATGCTACATCCATATGCTTTTTTCAGTCAACACAGCTCCATCCCAGTTTGTATGTTGAATTCTATTCTATGTCTTTCAGGTATTGTTCTCATTGGTGAAATTGGAGGTACAGCTGAGGAGGATGCTGCAAGATTCATCCAGGTAAGGGTGTGTTAGGGCATTAGTTTGGATGCCTTTTTTTTTTCTGTATTACATGCAATATTGTTGTACTGATTCTGCATGTTGCAACACCCAGCCTTCCATGCAATTTCTGTCTTGAGCACTCAAAATTATGACCTGTCTACTATGATCCTTATTGCTGTCCAAACATGATGAATATTAAAACTGATGTCTCTTCAAACATTTTTAAGCCAAAGTATTTAATTCATGAACTTGTGCTGTTTCTACATAGAGTTTTTAATTTGTCTTTTTATGCATACCAGAGTACTAGACTGCTAATATCCATATCTGTGTTGTTGTTGGCCTTTATCTCACCATGTTTCTGAACTGTTGTCACCTCTGGAGTATTTGAGTGTTGGCAGTTGGTACTATGATTTGAAGATACATACCTTTGAAGGCCCTTTTTGTCTTTCACAAAATACAATGACGCATGTTTGGATCATGTTTTTGAATGATGAACAGGTTTATTTAGGCATTGTTTGAAAGTAAACACAGCATGTCAACAATTGCATATGTCCTTGCCTCAAGTTAGCTACCTTGCAGTTTTAGTAGAAAGGGGATTATGCTTGTAGGAAAGACCCAAAATTAAAGCTAGATGCCTTGTGCTTGATTTAACCTAGCATACCACAACTCTAGCTTATTCATCTTATCCATCTGATATATGCACAATGTTCCTAAGCTACCCCATACAATTCCTAAGTAGCTGCATTTTGGTGCACATGTTCTAGACCATCTTATCCATCTGATATATGCATTCAGATTTAGTAAAACTACTTGTCTGCAATTTACTTTTGCCTTATTTCAAACGCCTTGAAGGGAGCTCCGTGACATTGCATTAAGAGATATTCTTGTGGTCTTGCCATAGACCTAAGGTAGCTACAATGAACTCAAAAAGGTTTTCATGTGAAATGGAATGACCGGTGAGGTCAGAAGTTTTAAGCAAATACTTATGCCTTATTTATATTCCATAATAAAGGGGTAAATTGTCAGGAGTCACTTCTGGAGTGCCGCTATTGATTTATCAGGATGCATGTCTTGTGCGGCTGTTGGAGCTTAAAGTTACTTTTTTATGAAAAAATAAAGAAAAAGTTACATTTCCTATCGACTAATTTCATCTTTTTTGAAATACTTCAGGAAAGCAAAACACAAAAAAAGCCTGTCGTTGCATTCATTGCTGGACTTACGGCACCCCCCAGGCGTCGCATGGGTCATGCTGGAGGTACCAACCTAGCTCTTCATTCTTTGCCCTTTGTAATTCTTATTAATCTACATACTTTAGCTCCATTGTACTGTACTTTTAATGTAGAAATATGATCCTGCATTTAGTTAAGTTACTCAGTACATCTTTTTTACCATTCTATTGTTCATGAGTCTGGGCAATTCTGTATGATTTGACTGTATTGGACCAAGATGAATGTGGTATCTGTTCAGTCATTTGCAGGTGAGGGCAATTTTGTGTTAGCATTGAAACCATGTCTCTGCGAAATTTGTTACTGGCTTACTGCTATGACATTCATCAAACCTGATTTGTGTTGTTGATTAGCTGTAGTCATCAACTAACTGTAGTGCTGTTATTTATTCATCTGGCCATTCTGATTTTGACTGCACATTTGGTACAGCTCAGTTCCAAATTTTCTTTTTTTTTGGAGCTGGAGCTGTGGGAACATTAGAAGTATTTTGGATTATACATGTTTTTAGCCATTTAATTTATTTCACAAATTCAAATCCTGCATGAATCATGGAGCTAGAATTGTGTGCCGAATAGGCCTTAATTTGCTTCACACACTAATTGTATTTCATATTACACATGCTAATGTGTACTATGCAGTTTTTCATCAGGTTTTGGCACAAGTGCTGCGTGTGCTAATCCATTTTGATGCCTCTGTTGTGAACTATATGCAGCTATCGTGGCAGGAGGAAAGGGTACTGCCCAGGACAAAATCAAGGCACTCAGAGAGGCTGGTGTCACCGTTGTTGAGTCACCAGCGAAGATTGGTTCTAAAATGTTTGAAATCTTCAAGCAGCGTGGAATGGTAGAATAGACACAACGGTACAGTAGAGAGACATTGAGAAACCGCTTTTTGATGCTCGTGGGCAATCGCGAGCAATTCCTCGGTAGATCCTTTTCCTTGGCCACAAACAAAACTACTGAGGCTTCCTTTTCTTACGTGACTTCTGTTTGGAAGATGGCCTGGCCTTCTTCACTTGGATCACCTTCAAAGTGCTCATTTCAATAAGACGTTTCAGAGCCATGGACATGCTGTGTTGCTTGGAGTCAATGTGGATGCCTAATTTCATTTTTATTTTTGTTTACACTTTTCAATCTAGGTTATCTATTTGTTTGCTTGTATTATATTTTCACCGGTGAATTGCCCACACAGCTGAGGAAGATTCCTTTGCTTGGTGTCACGTTTAAACATGGGTTTTCCACGACTCCGTGTTGATTGATCATCCTCACTGAATCATTGTGCTATCTACCATGCCTTTGAATACTCCTCCCAGAATGATAAGCGTATTCTGATCAAGAAATAAAGGCAGACAAAAATAAAAATTAGATTTAAGACTTGATATGTTGCCTTTTGCGAAGAATAAATATATTTTTGGAGCCACTTTGAATACAAATTCATAGACAGGTCTCAGAAGGGAGCATTTTGAAATTGGCAGAAACATTAGCAGTTAGAGTCTGCTAAACTATTTGAGTTGGTCCAATTCATATGTTTCTTTTTTTTTTTTGTTTCTTCACGTACAAATTTCGTGAGGGGAGGGGACATCATGATTTTTCTTATTAATGTCATAAATATTTATTACGCTAAATTTTTTAGACCTATTTAGGGATCGAACCTAACCACTATAAGTCATCCATTCTATAACAGTGAGTCTCCAGCTCGTGACTGGCCCTATGCTAAATTTATTATAAAGGCCTTAAACTTATCTACAAGATATAATGCCAACACACATATTGCTTGAAAACATATCAGTCTTTTTATTTTAACCGAACATGTTTTCAAAATAGTATTTAACGTTTATTTCAAAAGAATTATTCATTAATTAATTGTTACATCTTTTTGAAGACCATTTTTATGATAAATTAAATTATCAACTTCAAAATCCATTGCATCCTAATAAGTTAGACCAACTGTATTAAATTAAAATTCAACATCTATTCTATGATTATTCGTTAGGTGATTAAAGTTGATTTTATTGTGGATTACTTATTGTTCTTGAAGGCACCTATGGAATATAAACTAGCTTAAAAACAAACTTATGTGCTCAAATACAAAGGAATATATTTGGGGTCATTTTTTTTTTTTGATGACTCAATCCTAGTGTCGCAAAAATATCCATAGGAGTTATTGCTTGTTAAATATTGCATCACACTAAACGTATGCCTGCCACTGGGGAGGGTATGGACATACCGTAGAGGCCCGGAAGTACGCCTTTGGTACACGTAATTGATCCCTTCGGTACCTGTGGGCTGTGGCTCAAACATTGGTGCACTTCTAAATTTTTAACAAGACGGACGGTCGCCTCGTTCGGTTCCGGAGGTTTGGCCTCCCGGAATTGTTCCGGCCGGATCACTAGTTCATATATGTAAAAGATTCCATGAGCCGGATTCAATCCTGGCTTGATCCGTTCGTAACGAACGATCCTTTAGGGTAAAAAAAGTCATATGAACTATAATTTGAAACAGATTTAGTATTTAGTATATGTTTTTATTACATGATTGCTAGGATAACCTGCAGAGACGAGAGTTTCTGCAACCTCTCAACCCTAACAAAACTCAATCCTGATGAAACCTAAAATTATCAGTTTCTCATATGCTAACAAAACTGCTCCATTCATCTAGCAGGCAGAGGTACAAAACTGACTGAATTTTGCCAGATATTACCTAGCCGAGCAGCTGAAGTGAGCAATCTCCGATGAGCATGCACAACCTTATCTAATATGCCTAGCCTCTGTCCCTTGCTTAGCTGGCCTGGAAAAATTGCTCGGGAACCATGGGCGGCGGTGGCGGCGACGACATCATCAGAACCCGTCGGCCAGACTTCTGTCGCCCAAAATTGCCGGATTCGTGATGTCGCGCAACTGACCCTACGACGCTGTAACACTACTAGTCTACTACTATGACATGCTAGATTAGTTTCCGCATAGATGCAGCTGTGTGTCCTGCTCCATCTTCCTCAGGTAACACAGCAGCTCCGTGCCGAACTGCGGGCCGTTGCCGGCGTTTTGGTGCTTCTGGGCAGTCTGCGATTCCGCGTCCTCCAGGTCACTGAGGTAATGCAGCTGCTCGATACCGGACTGCTTGCCATTGCCGGCGCACTGAGCTGCCTGCCACTGCGTCGCGTACCCGCCGGCAACTGTCAGGTCGGCTCCGTAGCTCATGGCGAGCGGCTGGGCTGGTGTTGTGCTGTCGAAGTTGTCGCTGGTGCCACCGATGGCGTCGGAGAAGGCTACTGGTGGCGCGTTGATTAAGTCGCCACCGCCGCCGCAGCCCGCGGCGATCATGGCGAGGGAGAGTTCTGGTGGCGCGTTGACGAAGTTGCAGCTGCCGCCCATGGCGAAGGACAAGCCGCCGCCGCCGCCGCCGCCCTGGGCGCCGAGTGCCGCCGGCGTGTCCATGTAGCTGAGGCCAGTTTCGGCAGAGGGGTAGTGGACAGGGACCATGGCATGGCGCGAATCCTCGGTGCTCCACATGGCCAGATTGGTCTGGGCAGCGCCCCCAGCCCAGCAACTCCTGCATCTGGTGGCCAGCAGGCACGCCAAAGTAGCCGGTGCCTGAGCATGGGTGGAAGCCGTAGCCATTCTGCAGCGTGCCGGCATCGCGCGGCGGGTACAGGTGGTCGTCGGTCGCGAGGCGGCCGTTGTTGTCGTTGCTGCCGCCGCCAGCGTACATGTCCGGCGTTATCTGCAGGTGGTAACCCTCCATGCCCGCCACGCCGCTGCCGGTGGTGTACTGCTGGGAGCCGTACGCCTGGAAGCCATCATTGCCCCACATTGCCTGATTGTCGTAGGTGTCACCGGCTCCGCCGGGCGCGTGCAGCGGGTAAACGTCACCGTCGACGCCAGCGAAGGCGAGCGGCGCGACCTCTCGAGCACGACGCCGTCGTCGCCGTCGACCGGCAGACCGAGCGCCCTCATCCTGTCCTCCGTGGCCCGTATCGCGGCGTCGATGGCGTCGAGCAGCCCCTGCGCCTCCTCCGCCGTGGCGACGCCGTCCAGCGCCTTGTCCCAGGGGTCGAGGCCGGTGGGCCCTGCCTGGCGCACGCGGGCGAGCTTGGCCTCCTCCTTGCCCAGCCCGCCCTCGAGGTACGCCCGGTGCGTGTGGCGCGCGCGCACCTCCGGGTCCAGCGCGCGGTACCGGGCCAGCACGGCGCCCTCGCTGTCGCTGGGAAACTCCCACACGTCCGTCGCAGCGCCGTTTGCGGCGGCGACGACGAGCGCGACGTCGACGCCGCAGAGCACGGAGAGCTCGTACGCCTTGACCCTGAGCGTCTCCTTCCGCTTGTCGAACGAGTCGACCCGCGCCCGGGGGTTGTCGATGAGGCCCAACGGGGCGGCGCCCGCGCCCGCGGCCACGGCCACGGCCCCGCCCCGCTTCGCCTCGCTGCGCGGGATCGGCGGTCCTCCGCCTTCCCGACTCCGACATCCCCTGCGCGCGGTCGGCGTTCCTCCGCTTTCCCGGCGTCATCCCCTGCACGTCGCTGGCTTGCCTGCCTTTGTCGTGCTCGTACTAGTAGTAGAAAGAAATCGGTTGCTGTTCCGGCGAGGCAGGAAGGCAGGCCGCGAGGCGTCGGTATTTATGGGAGGCTAGGGATCGAACGCTGCACGACGGCGGTGGGGCCGCGGCTAAGCCTAGGGGCTAGGCCTCGTAGGCTTCCATATTTCAGCGAGTCTGAGTAGCCGAAGGAGATCCGGCGGGATACGGGATTACGGACACCTTCCAAATGCAGCTTGGGTGGGGTGTGAGGAAGCTTCCTAGTAGTAAATGCAAATTTGCAACTTCGGATCGGAGCTCGGCGTCGAATCTGGACCTTGAATCACGGCGGGCCTGGGCCTCGGCGCAGGAACCACCAACAGCCTTACAGCGCGAAGCCCACGAGGCTATGACCAGCAATGCGCCGTCGTAGAGCAGCACCTCCCAGGCCTCTACAAAGGCAACAGGAGCACGAGATGGGCATCCAACAAATTATTCAGAAAAATTCTCAAAAAAAAAAAAAAAAAAAAAAAAAAAACAAATTATTCAGAAAGAGTACTCCTCGTATCGAGATCCTTCGTTAGTCCGCTGTTCCTACTCACATTGCCGGCTTGATCTCACCGGCTGTCACGGATTGTCACACAAGTGTGGCCGCCGTCGAGCAACCTGTCATCAAGTGTTGAAGGACGTTGCCGTCTATGAGCGCTGCCGCTATCGCACAGCCTTGGGGCCCCTGCTGCCGTCTACGTGCGCCGCCGACGGGGGAGAGGTGCGCCGACAGGTCTCCGTATGACGCGAGCGTACGAGGCATTTGGAATGGAAGAGTATAAGGGAAGGCAAGGGCATGTTCGCCATCTCGCGTGATTGTCTATTAAAATCAACTATAATAATGAGTACCAATATACTATGTCTTTTGTTTAGCGTGAGAGTTGACACTCAACTTTTGACAACAGCTTAAAACCACCTTTTGTTAATTCAAGCAGATAGAAGGTCTAACTACAAAACTACCAGAATTTAGTACATGGTAAACGATGGCTCCTCTTGCGCAATGCTAAAAAGTATCTTTATCGATGGGCTGAATATGCCAATCCTATGCGAAGCTCCACCTATTCAATCATCACCAAAGGCGATTCTCAATCACAGCTACAATGATATCCTTCAGTGTTCCCTGCAAAGTTCAAAATCGTTACTCATAAGACATACATTTTTTGCCATAGAGTCACCATTAACGATTTCAACTGGGAACTATCCAGAGTGCCTAGTACTAATTCTATTAATTACTCAATGTTAACATTTCTTCTAACAATATCCAGTAGTTTGGAAACCTCAAACTAACTTCAGTCCACATTGTGATCCTGCTGATTCAGGAATCAGAACATGTTTTCGGAGAAAATAACGTTGGCTCGAGACCATCAAATCTATTACTAGAAACAGACAGTGAATTTTCCAAGCTTACCTGAGAATGATCTTTCAGACCCAGAGAAATCACCAATGACCTGGCTGAGCCACTGCCACTACAAAAATGAATGGACAATGCTGTGTGTGAGTGTGATATTTCTTTATGTACCCAAACGTACAAAAATGGTGTATCTGTTGTCAGCGGAACAGTTAACAGTGGTGGTAGAAATATTACTAATCAAATTGTGTTATAATAGAAGCATAGAAGTTAGTTGAACACAGACTATATATAACAATTATAACCAATAAACAAAGAGCCATTGCTAGGGAATATTTTCATAGATGTCCCAGAAAACAGTATGAAAGAGGAGTTCCTTGCTGCTAACTATATTTTCAAATAGTTATTGCTACTTCTACTGATAGAAGGGTACAGATATAGTCCGGCCCGCAGCATATTGTCAGAAACTGTGTGCAGTTTGCCATTACAAGTAAAGAATCTAAAGATACATATGAAAACATGTTAATAGAAGATGTGGAGATAGACCAGACAGCAGAAGTAGATGGTATAGAAAGCAAACCTTATATGCTCAATAAGTTGACGTGCACAAGCTAGTAGGAGTGGCTGCAGTCACAAAATTCGGTACAGTCGTTAATCTGTGTGTGTTCATATCACAGTTTGATGCCAGATGGTTTCATGAGCTCACCTCATCTCTCTTCCCAAAAAGAACAGACACGTTGTAGGTTGGGTCTGAGAAGACACTTTCATCTTTCCTATTGAGTAGAATTAAAGCTTTAATAAAAAAAAAAATACAGCATACAAAGTTTCTAAGTAAAAGGTAAACTCTTGTAGAAATGTCACTCAATAAGGTCTTACAAATAGTAAGATATATGATGCACTGATTCTAACATGCATGTCAGACACGGCAATTTGCCATATAACTTGTATAAATATTGCATAATAATATGTAGGTGTTCATTAAATTTTAAGTTGCAGAATTAGGAAAAATCATATAAAAACAATCCTTGCTTGTTCAAATTTTTTCCATTCAGTTGGGCAAAGGAATAGCATGACCAGCACGCATTTTTGTTTGTCACAAACTAACAATACAATATGGTGATGTAGCAATTATTACATATCAACCAAGTTCCAACTGAAAGGTTAGGTTTTCAAACAGCCAAGATCTAGCGACCAACAGAAAGCGCGTAGCTCACAGAAGTATTGAAGCAGTAGCACAGAAGACACCGATATGGCACCAAAGTGGGAGTGTTGGTGAATCATAGATTCATTGATATCATGTAGAATGATGAGGCAGTAATAAAGGCATTATCTTCCATACAGATTTAGACATGTGAACAATCTGCTGATATACTTGTGACTGCAGTGTATCGCAGATCTTTCTACTAGTAGATGGTCAAGTCAGTGAAAGTATTTGTGGAGGGAGCCTGAGTACTCCCTCATAAGGATCCAACAAAATGACAATTGCAATACATTGTGAAAGAAATAGAATGGAGCACTTATGCAGGACTAATAATGCAAATAAAAACCCTGAATTTTTGCGTGTTTAGGAGAACGAATTTGCATTAAAAAATAAGCATACTTGGCAGCTAGTATGGTTCCCATGCAGCCGATTTGTGTCACAATCACCTGCAGATTTTAATAAAGATGAACATTTTTGGCATGTGAGAAAGAATCAGGCCCCAACTCAATAAGAATCAACACTTTCAACTTACCAGAAAGGTATCTTCATATTTACTGATAACAATATCTGTTTTATTTCCTAGAATATCCAAAAGAGAAAAAAAGGTAACCAAGTTATCTTCATATTTAGGAAACTCTAAGAAAGCAAACACACTCACCAATACCAACTTGATACTAATAATCATGACAACGTTAGGTCTTCAGTCAAGGAAAACTACCATATTCTACTGCACATTATATTCATCATATGCTTAATCTGACTAAATGTAACACAATTCAAAACTTTGTGTTGCAAGACAGGTACCTTGATGTCTAACGAGAGGGACCGATGCTGCACAGGAAAGTGAGCACCAGATTGTGTAGAGTTAATTGGCACCTCCATCTATCTAACCAGCAGAGCTGTACATCACAACCTCCAAAGCATTAGCTTTACCACACCTAATACAAGACCCACAAAGCATCACATCTTAGTACACATCTGAAGCCCTTTCCGAACTCAATTTTTGCTAGGATTTGAGTGCAGTAGTTGACAAAACCCCCCCAAAAAATATTGGAAAAATAAGCTGTAGCCGTACATAGAGGTTGGTTGATCCTATGGTGTCTAGTGCAAACAGAGATGTATTATGTGTGCAGAACACAAATAGACTAACAAACCAGAGAGGGGATGAGATGGCCCAGTAGACTTCTCAGGCAGCGCAAGAAGATACGCAACTAACTGGACTCAGGGGACGATGAAAGACTTGGATTCATCTGATGCGGGAGCAAACCGCTACTGGAGCAAACTAGGGTTGCTAAGATTGGTGGACCCAGGGTGGCAGAGATTGTCTAACCAATACTGCAATATGAAATTCAGTATAGTCCAATACACAATTTGGTAAAAACAAAATCCTGTTCAATACCATGGTTGTAACTACATTAGATTCCTATATATACTAAAGCAAAATAATTGAATACACAATGACAGGCAGTTTGCTGATTCATGGTGGAGGAGCTGGTAAATCTCCAAAGCCTAGGGCACTGCTAAGCGCCAAAATTGAAAACCCGAGCCAAATATTGATTGTAACACTGCATGTGTTGATCACGTGGTGATTTCATAGTATGAAAAGATTTAAAACCCAAGCTACATCATGTTGCATAGCATACAAATATATGTTGCACATGAACAATAAAGGGTCCATTTGGATGTAGATACTGAAGGGGTTGGAATTGCATTGGTTACCAATATCAATTCAACCGTGTATTGAAATGTCTATCAATACCAATTCTATTGTTAGAGTTGACACATTTTCTCCCAACTGCTCCTACCAGCGGAGCAGCCACACACCTCTGGAGCTGGGAAGAAACCTGCTGGAGGAAGGAGATGCCGAACCTCCAGAGACGGGGAAGAAGGAACCTACCGGAGATGAAGGTAGTCGACCGCACACGCACGAAGACGGTCGGGGAGTCGCGACGGCCGACGGAGGCGTCAGGCCTCGCGCGAAGAAAAACGGCGGAGATTGGGGACGCGAGCGGAGAGGGAGTTGTCGGACCTGGCAAAGAGATTTGTCGCGGGCTGCGTGGCGCGGATCAGGGCGTGACCAGCGTGGAGGCGTCGGCGGCGCTTGGGTCGGTGGCGGCGTCGGGTTAGGCCACCGGCGAGGGAGGCGTCGGGATCACGAGAGCCCAGTTTCACCAGAAATTCAATCCCACGACTGTATTTTTTTTTTTTTAGAAAGGGACTAAGATTTCATTAAATTAATTAAACCTATTTTATAAGTGAGAGTCAACATAAAATAAAATTACATTGAAGCACACCACTAAATTCTTTACACTTCATGTTTCTCACGTCCCACAACGTATAACTTTTCAAGAAGCTCCATTACGATCATGGATGTACACCAGATCTGGATCTGAGAATCATAGTCTCTACCAATAGAAGACTCCACGAACATGAAGACCTCAAAAGAGGCGCAGTATGCTCAACCACTATAGGAAATAAAGCGCGCCGAGAGCACATCAGCCATATCTTCCGAAGGTTAAACCGAACAAAAGATATGACATCGCTGGCATCACCACCGGCAACCAAAAGACGTTCCCAAAGAAGGGAAAAATAGATCCAATCCCTTCTCGAAATGGACTATGCCAACATACCTCAATCTCAAGAGCATGCCATCATCGAAGATGACGACGCATCCACCGAGATCCTGTCGCAACAGGAAGCCGATCGAAGACATCGAAACGGCCAACCAAAACCTAGCACAAATTATTACCGAGGAAAAAAAATGAAAGGAGAAACCTAATGAAAACAACAGATCAACTAAAAGGGCCGGACCCCGCTCCTCATCATCTTTGAGGCCTTGCGGAGGCGGGGAACGAGGGCTGGGAGGCGGCGGCGGCGGAGTCACTCCCCGGAAGTTGGGCGGGGCGGGGCGCGGCTAAACTATTGTCCGTTTCTATACGGGACTATGGGTTGCGGCTAAACTATTCCCCCCTCCCCCCTATAACATAAGGTCCCACTACATTTTTATGGGTCGGGGTTTAGTGTTAAGTATAGGGTCTAATGTTTAGGGTTTAAGGTTTAGTATTTATGATGTTTATATTCTTTAGTGTTAGGTTTAGGGTATATGTGTTAGCATACATAGTTGTGAGAAGTAGTTGTTGTTCACAATACAAAGCTCCACAAAGCCCACTTCTAGTCATGGTCCAATACCAAGATATTGGAGTTGCAAATCAAACAGCAGAATTCAGAAATGCTGATTCCAATTTCCAATTTTAGAGGTTCGAATACCTGCGTCCAGGGGAATGTTCGGGGTCCACGTGTCATGAATGATTTAGGACCTCTGCTACTGTTCTGTTACGCGTTGTGTAAACGTGGGTGTGTTTAGAGCCCAAAATTTGGGCCTAAAAAAAAAATTTCGGGCCAAATTTTGGTCTGAAAACACTGTTCCGAACTGAAAAAATACTGTAGCACATTTCGTTTGTTTGTGGTAAATATTATCCTATCATGGCGTAACTAGGCTTAAAAGAATCGTCTCGCAATGTACATCTAAACTGGACAATTAGTTTTTTTGTTTACCTAAATTTTATCTTGGCCGGCAAACGTTCTTTGGGTGCATTGAATGTTTCGATGTGATGTAATGGGAATCACAAAGAAATTTTGGAGGGGAAGTTGGGGCTCTAAACACACCCCGTGTCTTATTTGGACTACTAGAACTCTAGAGTTCATCAGTTCTGCCACTTGAACGCTACCGGGCTCCTGACTTTATGCTTCCCGCTCGTCCAACTGATCTGCCCGAAGTCCCACTCCCCTGCCTCCCGGTTCCCTCCGGCTTCATTTCTGAACTCCACCGAGTAGCTCTTCATCTCCATGTGCTCCTTGAACTCCAAGGTCGTCGGCGTGACGGTCACCTTCACGTGCTCCGGCGCCACGACAGTGACATTGTACGTCTCTGCCTCCTCGGACACTTTGGTCACCCTCCGCGTCAGTGTGTGGACGTCGGTGCGGTTGTCGAAGGCCACGACGAACGACGGGTAGTTGAGGCCGGCGGGGCCGCCGGCGAGCGTTCCCGTGCAATTGACGAAGTCGGAACGAACCGCCGCATCTGTTCCGCGGTGTAGTTCAGGGCGCACAGGAAGTCGACGTAGTCGCGCGCGACGGCGTCGTAGACAAGGCCCGGGTCCAGCGCGAGGTCCGGCTGCACGTGCCCGGCCCCGGCAACCAGCGGCGTCGCCACCCTGACGTTGTCGGTGCGGCCCGCGGTGACCCCGTTGTCGAGGATGTCTCCGCCACTGTTGTCGACCGTCGCGGCGGTCGTCATCAGCGCCGATCGTACCATGGCGGGCGTCCAGCTTGGGTGCTTCTTCTTGATCAGCGCCGCGATCCCAGCGACGTGCGGACACGCCATGGACGTCCCGGAGATGATGTTGTAGTTCACTCTCCTCCCGTCGGGGGAATGGGGATTCCGGGGTAAGCCGCTAGTGGTGCGTCGCCCGGCCAGGCCGCAAGAATATTCACTCCCGGCGCGACGACATCGGGCTTGAGGAGCTCGGGTGCGACACGGTTGGGGCCCCGCGATGAGAATCCCGCCACCACCGGCGCCCGGTTCTTGTGGCCGATGACCGTCTCGCAGCCGAAGCTGAAGGACGCCACCGGATAGGGCACCGAGGCCATGTACACCCTGAGCTTCTCGCCATCGGTATAGCTGAGCGTGAGACCCGGAAGGGTGAAGGAATGGGGCATGGAAGCATCTCGAGACCACTCGCTAGGATCCACACCAACTACCCCTGCTGCACCAGCATTCTGCAAGACGATGCCAAGCAAAGTGGCCTGCTCCGTCGGACACGATGATTTTGCCCATGACCGTGTCGGGCGTCCAATCATCTTTGAGGGCGTCCGTGGACACTAACTGGATCATGGGCGTGCCCTTGGCATGCATGGTATAAAGGGACTGCCCGGCAAGCACGACCCCGTTCCCGAGCGTGAGGTGCGCCGGGAACTGCCGGTCCACGGTGGCGGCGCCTACGGTGGTCATCCACGGCGCCGAATTGAACACCGTAGATGCCCGCGGGCCATCATTGCCGCCAGCGAGGACGACGAAGACGCCTTTGCGCTCCGCACCAAACGTGGAGACTGCGATCTCGTCGTCGTGGAAGGATTCGGGACCACTGCCTCCGAGGGACATGGAAATGATGTCAATGCCGTCCTTCACCGCAGCGTCCACCGCCGCTACGACGTCCGCAATGTTATATTCGCCATTGACGCCGCATGCCTTGTACATGGCGATCCTCGCCCTGGGTGCCATTCCCCACGCGGTCCCTTGGGAGAACGTGTAGAGGCTGGCGTTCTGGACCTCAGAGCCGGCGGCCGACGAGGCCACGTGCGTGCCGTGTCCGTGCTTGTCCCTTGGGGACTGTTCAGTCGAGGCCATGGCCATGGCGTCCGCAGCAGCGTGGAAGGCCTTGGCGCCGACTAGCTTGTTGTTGCACAAGCTAGCGTTGAAGTCGTGGGCGTCCACGCACTTGCCCTTCCAGCTCGACCGGACGGGGCCGAGCCCGCTGTCGTGGAAGCTCGCGCTCTCGGGCCATATGCCACTGTCGATGATGCCGATAATGATGCCGTCACCGAAGTCGGTCTGCTTCCAGGCGCCGTTGCCGGGTTCGAGGCCCATAAACCCCGGCGATCTCGTGGTCTGAGGGTAGAGAACCCTGTCCTTGTACACGCCGATGACGCCGGGCGCGCTGGACATGAGCCGCGCCTCGTCGCCAGTGAGCTGGACCGCGAAGCCGTGCATGACGGTGTCGTAGGTGTACAGGATGCCGCTGGAGCTCGCCGCCCGAGTGGACGTGGCGTGCGTGGTCACCATGGAATGGTACCACTCCTTCAGGGAGCCGAAGTGGGGGAGGCTTGGCGACGTCGTTGGCATGGACGATGTAGGTGGTGCTCGATGACTGAGGCTTCAGCGCCTCGTGGTTCTTGGTCTTTGGGGTGAGAACTGCGTCGGCGAACTGGAGAACGAGGAGGAAGAGTGCTAGGTGGTGCAAGAGCCTGGTGATGGCGGTCGCCATTGCTGATGGATGTGCGTGAGCTCGTGGTGAAGGAATGAGTGCCCGGTGTGAGCCTTTTATAGAGTCCGAGCCCTGGACAATGCTACACAGCATCCCAAGCTGGTGTGGTGGCAGGCCATGTGGAAGATTTTGCTCATAAACAGATTGTTAGGGATGCAATACTCGTGAAGATGACATGTGGGGATTAGGACCATTTGTCAGTGACAACAATGTCATTCTGTATTGTACAATATCTGTAGTCCTACTGAGCAAAATTTGCTTGGTATTTGAAAGGAAAACATAGCAAACTCCAGGACTAAGAAATTCTTGTGGTTCAGCTGTGTATGTTCACCTGAGAATTGCCCTAGATTCAATTCAATCAACATGAACCTCTCGCAAAATAAAAGGGAGATAACTTTTTTTTTTGTATGATTACTGAATTAAAGATCTAGTATATAAAGATATAAAGGTCCCAGTAAATAAAAGAAAAGAAAGATGTCAAGTTTTCTGAACCAAGGTGAACAGCTTTTGTCAGAATTTGTGCCTTTTTTAAAAGAAGACGACAAATTTGCCCTATTCAAACAAATCTGCAGAAAAATTACTTCACAAGACTTCCTGTCTGGATATGCTCCTTCTTGAAAATGTAATGCAACAAGTCATCTTGCTCCTTACAATAGCAAATTCCTGGCCACAAATATGTATCTGAGGCGTGCAAGTTGTAATCGGTGCTACGCTGCCCGCACTGAAGAAAGCCCCATGAGCATTCTGGGTTGTAAAAGCATAAAACAAATAAAAATTTGGAGCTATCTCGATTTGTTACACTAGATAGCTCACTGTAAGTGTAAGGGCTTCGATTTCTTCAGGCGACCAAAGTTAATATAGACAACAAATGAGTCTGAAGCATTGTCCATTAAGAAAAAGATGAATCCTGAAGCAACAGGTTGCTCCTAAAAAGATTAGACAGTTCCTCCTGTAGTCTCTTTCAACTATAATTCCATCATATTCTGCCAATTTGAACTCAATATGTCAATGATAAGCCCATATATATGGATACTTCTCACTTTTAGTAGTGGGCCACCTCGCAAATTGATCTACAGCCATTTATTCAAAATGAGACGGCGTGTTCAGCTATCCTGCGCGGCCTAATATCCTCTGTTCAACCAAATCCAGTTCCACCAGCAGTCACATCATAAATTGTAAGAAATGGTGTCCAGTTAGATTTCTTCCCTTGTACTCCATTGTAGTGAACAACAGACCATTTCATGATGTCAATGGTGTAATGCTGGGCAGAGAAGCCTATGACTACTGTACTAGTAGAGCCTATTCAGAAGAAACTCAACAGCAGCTGCTTTCTTGAAAACTGAAATATCCTACAGCAGCTGTAGAGTTGCTCAAAGAACATGCAGGGATCATAATTCGACTTTCTATCATTCAAGCACCAAAAGCTACTTCAGCCTGAACTAAAAATTACAGCACAGAGCAGCATCATATCCTCTGGTCACTATCCTCGGACTCATCATGCTGGTTTGTAGCACTGCCATTTGGTAAAGCACCTGCTCCTTTTCGGGTTGACGCCGCTGAAGGGTCTCTTCCTTGATGAGGATGGTTCAAAAAGCATCCACCTCCTTGCTCTTCACAACTTCATCAACAGCCATGTCATCTTTCTCTTGATGAACACCAGCGGCTGAAGGCGGAGGTGGCATCATGTTAACTCCACTGAGCCGGCAGAAGACTTCCTCAACTGCTTCGGTTATCTCTTTCCCTAATCCACCATTATCTAGAATCAGCTCCCAAACTGCCTTGGAGGCTTTCTCAAGGACTGGAGTCCTGCATTTTTCGAGATCGTTTCTTTAGCACGTTTTTTCATTAAGCAGAACAAAAGGAGTTTAAGAAAAAAATAGCTGGGAATGGAGTCGAAAGCAGCAAAATGCAGGCGATGTAAATTTGGATTTTCAACCATATAAACAATACACCAGAACAATGGAAGAACAAATAAAATCATGGGAACTATATCACTTCACTACTTTCTGAACAACCATTAATGGGCAACGATACGTTAGGAAGACGACTTATCCTAGACCTGGAGATCTGTGTATGAGGTCAAGGCTACACATGTTTTTACTTGTTAGTATAAACTGCTATAAACATTTTTTAACATCCAAATAAGCAATTTGTGGTTAACGACAAATACAAACCAGGCAATGTACTGTTTCCGAGCATAGATTCAAACAGAAAGACAGGAGCTTACTCCAGTTCCTGTCGAAGTGCATCAAATAACTCCCTCTTAGTCTTTTTTCTCGGCTCCAGGAGTATTCAGTACCTTGCTTTGCTCCACCATCATCATAGTGTTTTTCTTCATATCTTCCTGAAATCAAAGTAAGAAAGTTCATCGACAAGTCGATCAGGTGAGTCTGGCATACAGTGATGCCAAGAGCATGAAGAAGAATACATGTAGCATAAGACAATGCAGAAATGATTTTATTCTACATCAACAAGAGTATCCTGCCATATACACATGAAACCTTATGCTAATAAATAAGGAAAGAAAAAAGAACAGTTTCCCAAAACATAATGCTGAAAGGACAGGAAAACAGAATGACACCGCTGAGGAAACAACATGTGCAAAGTGAAACCAAAGGAAAAGTGAACACCCAAATTCTAGTGCAAACAAATTCTTGATACATCACATTAATATGGGGAAAAAAGTAGAACAGAACCGAAGTGGAAACCCCAAGTGACACTAAAGGACAACTAAATACCCAAATTCTCATGCAAAACAATTGAAATGGACAACGAAACGAGTGCCAAGTGACAGCAAAGAACAACTAAATACCCTAACTCTCATGCAAACCAATTCCCTGTTTAAAGGTCCCTTGGGACATGCACGATCGCCTCTTAACTGCAACAGCATCTACATAATCTAATGAACTTACTTAATTTTTAATGATTTAGTCACAGTAATTTTTAATGATTTAGTCACAGAGCTTCCTCGATTACAGAAAGGGCACAACCTGGATAGCAGTTCATTAATTCAGACAGTCCCAGGGTCGCATACTATGAGCACATCTCCTAAGCAGGTCTACCAACTTAAGCTGGAAGTGATTTCTTAACTGTATAATGTCATCTCCTAAACAGTTCTAACAACTTAAGCTGGGAGTGTTTTCTTAACTTTATAATGTTTTTTAGAGGAACTGTATAATGTTTCTTTATCATATATATATATATATACAACAAAAAACTCCTATTCTATAATAGTAAGGAGCCAAAATAAAGGCCTAAAAGGAACAGGAGGGGAATCGGGAGAGGGAAGGGAAGCTTTGCACGTACGTTGGCCTTGAGCTGGGCGATGATCTTCATGCGGAGCGCATCGATGCTGCCGTCGTTCTTCAGCGACTCCAGCACCTCCTCCGGCCGCACCACCTTCGAGGACGACCCCATAGCCTTCCACCTCCTTCACCCCCAAATCACCAACCGCAAGCACCCACCTTGAAATTCCCAGACCAAGGGGCTTCAATCTCGCGGGGTGGAATCGCTCTATCCGCGGTGGCGTTCGCCGGAGATCCGACGGGGCAACGACGGGGGCAGAAGATGAGAGAGGAGAGAGAAGCACGAGATAGTCACGTGCCCCCGTGTTCTAGTTGCAGAGAGTTGGGATTGCAGTCAGAGAAGCTCTACCTTTGGCCCCGTTTAGAGCCCCGAATTCGGGGACGAGTTTTGGTGGGATGTGACATGTGCGTCACATCGTATCTTTGAAGACGCGTTTAGTTTGTTAGTGGTAAATATTATCCTACGTAAATTGCAGTCCTCAAAAGATCGTCTCGCGAATGCATCATCTAAACTCGTGTAATTATTTTAATTTTTTACCTATTTTCGTGACTTCATACACGTGTTCTTGGCCAGACGACGGATGTGATGGGAATCTTTTGATAAGTAAAATTTGGGAGGAATTTGGGGTTCTAAAATAGGGTTGGTGTTTCGTTGATTGTGGATCAAAAGTTGGAGAAAATTACCTTGGGTTATTTTTACTATGTTTAGAGTCCCAAATCTGCGATGCGCGTTGTCTGGAGTCCAAAATATACAATTTTATCCAAAAGTTGCATATTGTAGGATAAAAAATACTAAGTCAAATCATTATGCAAAGCTTGCGTTTTTTTTTAAGATCCGGTTCTTGGACTTTGGTTGTATTAAGGCGAAGCGGCATAAAAGTTCATATTACAAGCGAGAGGCGCTCTCTTGCCGCCTAGGCACGATCAGGGGCTTTAAAACTAAGTTGACTACTCACTATTATCCTGGACAACTAAAGGAACCGAGGTTACCATAAAAGTACAACCCGCTAAAGCCCAATGCTTTGCCAAATCAATGATGGCTGAGAGGATTTGCTGCACCGATTTCCGTTCACCTCTGAAGACCACTGCGTTTCTTTGGTTCCAGATCGCCCATAAGGTCAATATTGCCAAAGAGCGTTGCTTCTTCCCGCCAGGAGCCAGCATTTTGATGAATGTGTCTATTGGTTTGTAGCTGTCCACCATGTTCCATGCCGCTGGATGCAGTCCTGGGCATCTGCTCCAGGTAGTCGTGAGTTCCCATACTTGACGGGAGAAGGGGCACTCAAAGAATAAATGGTGTGATGTTTCTAGGTTTCTCTCACATAATGCACAGAAGTACTACTCCGTTCCACTTTTTGTTAGTCGTTTTGGATTCAATCAAATGCAACAAATATTCGTGAATCTGGACTCATCTATATACAAATACATGCAACATTGAATGTCGCGCCCTAGCTCGCTGGAGCTCCGGCGAACCCCTAGTGCCAGCGGGGGGCGGGTAGCGGCGGGGCATTAGGCGCTGCACGAGGAAGAAGGGAGGAGGCGTCGCGAGGAAAAAGGAAAGGAGAAGGCATCGCGGGCCCTTATGTGGGCTCTTAGCTGGGCTGCCCTGGTCAGCCACGCCGCCGACCAAGGTGGCGCCTAGCACGCCCCCGCCTAAAATATCGTTCAATCAAATCCAATTCCACGAGGCAAAGTCACATTATAAATTGTAAGAAATGGTGGCCAGTTAGATTTCTTCCCTGTATGTATCAATGAAGAAACCAGTTGCTTGCATATGTCTTCTGAATATCAGAAATAATAACATGCTGGTACAAGAAACCACCCCAGCTAGTTACAATGGAATATAATCCTACAAAATACAGGAACGGATTCATATACAAGCTATGCATTGTACTGAATGATGTGATTAACATTAGTCTTTTTTTTATCCTACTATATGCCACTTTTGATCCACGCTCAACTCGTTGCATAATAAACTCAACAAAACACGCAAGGGAGAACGTCTCTGTAGTGAAATCCCAACAGTTCCAATCATATGGATCAGTGGATGAGGTTAGGCCTTTTCTGGGTTGTTTTGAATTTCGACATGAAGACTGAAGATACAAAGCCAGACAAAAGTATAATAGCATTTTTTTTTTTCTTTTAGACTACATACAAGTCATGGTATCCTAGATTTTCCCACCGAAGACGGGAACTATCTTCTAGAGAACTTCGACAAGAGGTAGACAACGAAGAAGCAGAACAGTGCAAAGAGGACAACATGAAGAACATGGTTTGAGCCCTGCTGGATGATGCTCCTGTTCAACCTCCGCATGTTGTTCTTCACTCCAGCCTGAGCCTTTGCAAGGGGGTCATTTGCTGTACATGAACAAGTAATAACCAAAGTCAGAGCATAACTCCGATATAGATTGTCAAGAGCACAGCAAAGATTAACAGTTTCTGAAGGTAATAATATTATGGTTGTATTACTCAATCATGACATAGGCTCTATGAAAGTTGGATGCAACACATAAATCCAGAAATTAACAGTTTGATAGTGTTCGTCTAAGGGGACTTCAAGGCCATACAAAAATTAGCTAGCTTATAGGCCTGTTTGGATTCACCTGCTAATAGGTGGTTGGATAGTAAGTTAAAGGTCCATATGAACTATGTACCTATTAGCAACTCCAAACTTGCTAATGGAACTAATAGTTATCAGCCCTCCAGCTAATAATTAGCAGGTTTAATAGCAGGTCTGTTTGGAACCAGTACTAATGTTAGTGCTAGTATTTTTAGTGCTAATAATGGATCCAAACAGGTCTAAATCCAGAAAAGGCTGAAACAAATACTTAGTCCTTTGACATGGTAGACACAAATTTATAGAATAAAAAAAAAAGAGTGAAAAAAAAAGTTCTGGCAAGTATCAGATAACACAGATTGAATATGGAGCAAATACATCTGAGAGGGGAAAAAGGTTATATGCACACCAGCACCTTATAACCATGCAGCTACCTATATATGACAGCCAAGGCATAACCAAGGGCTACCAAACAAATAATACCGGCTCAACAGAGGGCAGAGTAAACACAGAAAAGGAAGAGAAAAAAATACCAGTTCATTAAGAAAATCATTCTGGAACTTGGCTTCAGAATTTATCTCCTGGGCCACCTGGAGAAACAGTTGATCAAAGTTCAAACACCAAAAGTCAAACTAAACTTCCAAAAAAGAACAAATTCTTTGACTAGAAGCTAATTACAAATAGTAAAGAACAGCTTGTACGTAACTGTAGCAATAATGAATAATCATATCTCAAGGCATTTTTGTTACTTGTTCAAACATTGATATAAATACTATAAGCAATAAATTTGAAATATTAACAAGGTTGGTTCTACCAGAATGCAAATAACTGGTCTTCACCACATCTAACCTGTGAGAGAGCTTGCAACAGCAAGGCCTTAAACAGGATGAAACCACTGGAGCAATAAGGTTTAATGAAATCATTGAGACTTCATTGTGGTAGATTAAACAAAGTAGAAATCAACAAGGACAGAAGCAATGGGTAAACCAAGAGGACCCAGCATTTCTGCTGTACTGATGAAAACTAACAACAATGCGTCACCAACTGAGCCATATGTGTGTTGATTAGCTGTTAACAATCAAAGTAGATCAAACGACCTTGACACGCACTAAATAATGTATTGCCTTTGCAAATACACCAGGTGACATCAGTTACATAAATTTTGCACAAAAATTTACTCTGATCAGGCACAGATTAAATACTAGAAATTTGCTTAAACGAAAAAAACATGCAATTGGATGACTACAGCTGTGTTCTCTGTGACTCAACTGTGAAGAAACATGTTTTTCACTTATTCTTTGAATGTCCTTTAAGTAAGGACTGTTGGGCTACCATTCATATTGATTGGGACCTAGATCTGAATTTTCTAGACATGATTCTACAAGGTAGGCAAGATTTTAACAGTATCATCTTCAGAAAGATATTCATCACAGCTTGTTGGATTATTTGGACGACAGGAAATGGCATCATCTTTGACAATAAGCAAAAAGGACCTTAATCAATGGAGGAGAGATTTCAAAGAAGAACTTGGTCTGGTGTGTGTCAAAGCCAAAGCAGTTAGAAGTAACCTTTTACAAGTTTGGAGAGATAGCCTTTTGTAACATAATTTTTTTTTTTTTGGATATAGATACCTTGTATTCCTTATGTGCTTTTCATTGTTTCATTTAATTGAGAATTGAAAAAAAGGTAGGGGACTCCTCTACTAATCCGGTCAAAACAAAAAACTCTTTTCCTTATTCCCATAAGAATTGAACTACCCCCTGTAAAATTCCCTTCATATCCTCGTGTTGCAGACTGCCTAGATGTAGCAGGATAAGGAACTGGTTTTAGAAGGCTTGCTGGCACCTAGCATGAAACCAACATGACCGTATCTTATTCTCACCTGAGATTCTAATTCAAGTTCCATCCACTCACAATTCAGGTAGTTTTAAAGATGATGGAACCAGTTTAGCTGAACCGTGCACCACCAAAGTGCTAAATCATAAATCGGATAACATTTAAAGCAGAATCGAGCGGTTCAATTAGGTTTGAAGAAATGGAACCAGCTTAGCCGAACTAGCAAGCTGCACCACCACCAGGCACTAACTTGCGATTCTGGTTACATGTGAATCAGACAACTATGAAATATATAAATCATCCATAAAAATCTACAACGTGCGTACCCAACCAAAATATGTTTTGTAGTTCAAAAATCACGGATAACCAAGGACCCTATAATCAAGCAAAGGTATCACGCATCACGCAACGAATATGAAAACCCACTAAGGATCAAGACAAGAGGGGAACCAAACCTTACCCCTTTGAGCATGCGGACCCTGGAGTGCAGCCCGTCGATCTCCTCGTCGAGGTCCCCGTGCACCGGGTCGATCCGCAGCTGGATTTCGTCCGAGTTCGCCGCGTTCCTGCGACCCCGCAAGCAAGTAACCCAAATCCATCACGGGAACTGAGACAATTTCAAGGGGGGCAAATCGACCGCGCCAGACGAGGCGGAGGTGGTACGGTAGGGTTTACCTGGATCGGAGCGGCCCGGAGCCGTACATCGGGTGCGCCATCGTGCTAGGCGTTGGAGCGTGGACGGCGTACAGATCGCTGCTTGCGATTCGGGCCTGATCTGAAACCGCGAGGGGTCGTGGCACGGCGGCGCAAGGCGGCGGCGGGCGCGGGCGGGTGCCGACAGCCTGTGAGGATGGGTGACGTACTGACGTCACGGGGACGAAGAGGAAGCGAGAAGAGGAGAACGGAGATGAATGAAAATCCACGTCTGGGTCCCATCTGTCAGCGACTTTGTCCCCTTTATTTTAATTGCTATTTTATGGAAGCTTTTCTTAATCACTATTAAGATTTGCGACGAATATTGGACTCTTCATCTGCAACAGCTGCACACCTTGTTTTCGATTTAAAGCTCGCCTGAAAATTGCTTTGAAAGTTTCTATGCCTTGCCAGAAAACTCGCATTTTCCTTTACCATAGACTTTCATCTGAAATGGTTTGAAACTTGTATTCCCGGCATGCAAACAGGTGATCAATCATTCTCAGATGTCCAATCTTACAGACCGCTTGCGTTTCATAGCTCCTACAAAGCCACAATCATAAATTCATATTTGAAGTTAAAATATTAGGCCACGTGTAGAGCGAGATTTCAACCACCGCTATATTTTTTAATACTAGCAACAGTTAAACGTTTATCCAAAACAAGTAAAGTTTGTGAAATTAAGCCACGGAGAGCTGCCAAACTCTACTCTACACATGATTCAAGTAAATATAATCGGGGTACACGGCGTTGTTCATTAATGTAAATCTAACATGCATGTATGGTTTCCAGGTTGGCATGTAGCGTGTACTCTCTTCATAGTTGGAAAGAAAGACGCGTTTAACAAATGGCACGCATCTCCAAAAGCGTAACTTTTAACTTCTCTTTTCTATAAAAATAATATTTATTAAAAATTATATATGTATACTTTTATGAAAGTATTTTTCAAGACAAATCTATTGATATGATTTTCATATTTTCTAAACTCAACGACTTAAAAAGTTATTTATGATTTATGTTTTTAATGTTTGACCCAAACCTTTTTCAAAATATCTTTCTTTTCAATATATAATATCTCCTTGTAGAGTCTATTAAAACATTTAAAATTATCTAGGAACAATGATAAATATAGAGTTAGTGAAATAGTATTATACAACATAAATTGAATGCCACCGGCTTTAGCGAATCACCTGCCGTGTTTGGTTTTCTGATTTAACAAATACTAGAAAAAACTGCTTTGCTTTGCCGCTAGCGTGGCCATTTTTTTTTCCCTTTGTAGTTAGTTACATGAGTACAACTAATGGTAACTCAATTGGTCTTTATGCAATACATTAGTTTTATGTTTTTCGTGGTGATTATAAGTTATCATTTACCCATGGTAAATACCGGTTCTATAGTTTTATGATTTATAAATGAGAAAAATGGTAGTATATAAATTAGTAGTAGAATTAATTCGTTATATGATGGATTTGACGGTGTATATTAGTAGTACAATTAATTCGCTATACGATGGATCTTATGGCTGGTATGGTGATTTTGTAGGTTCGCATAAACTTTAGGATTTACGTTGGGAAAAATGACAAAGTGTACCAACAGTAGCATTTGCATTTGCATTTATATATGATTGTGAGTTAATTTAGCAATTGAAGAAGAAATGGCCGTGATATATCTAAAATCTTGGTATTTGCGGGTGCTACGAATGGAATTGTTGAAAAGAATAGTTGTTTGCATTTGTGACAATCATAGTCAATGAAAATTAAGGAAAATGATTTGAATATGTAGGATTTTTTTTTTAATTTTTTGAGGATTTATGGGATTCAGAGTTAAGATAGATGAGATATATGTTTTTGTTAGTTTATCGGCACAACTTGGAGTGAGAGCAATTTGAGAAATTATTTTTTGTTTATTTGATGATGAAGAAGGGGTACGACTAAAAATTATGAAAAAGATTTGAACATGTAGGGTTTTTATTTTTTTAAGTTTTTTGGTTGAAGAATTATGGGATTCAGAGTTAGGTTGGATGAAATATGAACTTCCTAAGTTTATGGATAGAACGTGAATGAGATAAAATTAAAAATTCTTTTTTCTTTTGGACGATGAAAAGGAAAAAATGATTTGAATATTGTCGTGGTCTAATACCACCGCCACCGGTAATGGTGGCTAGTGCGGACTCGAATGGCCTAGCTCGAGACAATGACACAGGGATTTATACTTGGTTCGGGGCAAAGTCGGGCTCCCTAGTCCAAAGTGTTCACTATCCGAGCTCAAATGCTCGTCGTAGGGTGCGCACAAGCGGAGCGAGAGGGGAGCGGGCTCCCAAGTCTCTATGATTGAGGCAAGTGCCAATATGAGAGTGAGGATGCGGATTTGAGAAGAACCGGGTGCGTTGTTCTTCTTCTTTTCTTGCTTGCCCCAACTGAAGACCCTACCCCTCCTTTTATAGTAGCAAGGGGGATAGAACATGTGAGCTCTCCGAGTTGGGGGCGGGGGTAGGTGGAACAATATGATACCGTGTACCGTCCGGGGCGAAAGAGCTCTTCGAAGCGAGCTCGTGGGTTGGCCAATAGCTACCTCGAGCTCTCGGCGGCCTTGGATGCTTGGAACGGTCGCCGCCGTACATGGCGGTCGGGGGGCATGGGCGGTGGTCATGCGTCGCCTCGTCCTTGGCCGTAGTTGGAAGCCGTCCCTTCCCGGTATGGGGGTGCCCATGTTGCGGCGATGGCGTGGTAGGTAGTGTCGTCTCCCGGTCATGATGGCGGAGTTGCTGAGTTGGACGGGATACGACGATCGAGCTCTCGGATCGGAGGCTCTTTGGTTGGCCGGGCCCTCTCTTGAGCTCTTGACGCCTTGGGCGCCTGAGTGATCGTCGCCGCACGTGAATCCCGGCCCGGTGGCGGTAAAGGGTCACACCCGACCCCAATCGTGGTTGGAATCGGGTCACGTCGGCGTGGGGTGCCCATGCCGTGGATGAGGTATATGCGCACGTCGCTCGCCCTGCGGCGTACCGCGGGCGCCTTTGTTGGAGTCATCGGGGCATGGGCGGGGCGACGGGCGGGCGTCTTTCCGCCACCGTGCCTCGCATGGCCACGATTGCTGCCCCGGTGGTTGGCCAACTCCCGCCCTGCGGTCTTCCGCGTGGCGCCAGGGGACGAGCTCGTAGACGGGCGTTTGTTGAAGCGGCGGTCGCTCGGCTCGGGCTCGGCGGTCGAGGAAGAGAGCGTCACGGAGCTCTGGGCGCTTGAAAGGGGGCGCCTCGGCGAAGCGGGAAGAGGTCTCGCTTCGAGCTCGAAGTGCGCGTTCGAAAAGGTCGACGACGGAGACCTCGGCGACGCGGAAAGAGGTCTCGTTGTGAAAGAGCTCGTCGTGCCCGTATAATCCGCTTCTCGCCGTAGGCGACCATGGGTGGAGGAGAGGTCCTTGGTTAGAATCCTCGAGACATGATGTCGAGGGTCTTGATTGACGATTGGGGTCATCCAAAATATTGATCCCCACAAGTAGCCCCCCGAGCATTTGAGAGAGAGAGGAGATCTCTCAAATGCTCCCGTTGCGCCACTTGGAGCGAGGGTTCGAGTCATGTTTTTGGTCGTGGGTGCGCAACGGCTGCGCGGGCGTAGTGCCGAGGCTCCTGGAGAGGCGTGAGCTCTCGCGGAGGCTTTTTTGTGTTGTTGTGAGCCCCTTCGACTGTTGTCTTCGGAGGTCGATCCGATCCCCCGAGCTTAGCCGCCTTCCGCCCGATCGGCGGCCCGTCGGTCGACCTCGGTATGGGTGCTCGCACCCGCTGTCGAGTCCCCCGAGTCATCGGGGAGAGCCCGCTCTCCTTAGTGGATTTCAATGAGCCGGCCGTGGTCGTTGCGGCGACCTTGTGAGCGGCTCCTGGGGAACCGAAACGCCGCTCGTGCCGTTTTGTTTTACGGTGGTTGTGCGGGCGCTGCGTGCCCCCTCGCGTTGGTCGCGATTACGGTCGCCGTCATGGCGGGTTCCTCGCAATCGTGCATCGTGGGTGGAGATCGTGGGAAGCGCGCCGGGGGCGCCTCCCAGCGTGGGGAGGTGAACCGTCGCGACCCTGACTATAAATACAATGGCTCGGGTCGTGGAGGTGGCATTAGTCTTCTTCCCCCCCGCACTCTTCTCCTCCCCTCGGGCCCACCTTCGCCGACGGATGGAGGGTCAAGGATCTTCTTGACGCGGGAGGCCCGGGAGGAAGCCGCGCCAGCGGGGAGGGATTCGTCTTCCGGCGCAACATGCGTCGGCGGCCGATCCTCGCCGGGGGCCATGCCTTCTCGCCCGGCCTTGGCGCGCCTCCGCCTCCGCCCGGGGGCGGTGATCGCCGAGCTCCGCCTCGAGACCGAGGCTGCGCCGCGGTCGGGAGATGTGAGGGCGGCGCTCATCGACACCTGCTGGAGCCGGGGCTTCTCGCGATGCGGCGACCGATCTTGAATGCCCGGCCGACTCGCCGCGGTGGCGTCTCCCCCCGTTTGGTCTTTTGAGTTGATGTCCGCTCGGCGATCCTCACGCAATTCCGCCGCAGGCTACCTCGGAAGGGCGGATCGCTACGGGAGGCGGCTCAGTAGTTGCCGCTCGCGGCGCCCGTCGCGAGCGATGGCGGCTGGCGATGGCGTCGTCGGCGACCGCGCCGACTGGCGGGGATCCGTGGTTTGCGGATGGAGACTCGGTGGCGAGCCTTGGTGCCGACGCCGAGGAGTTCGAGGTCGCTGCGGAGGCGGTGGTGGCCAACATCGACGTCGGCGCCTGGCGCGAAGAGTAGCCGCCCGGAGTCCCAGGCGGCGGCGGCTCGGTCCCGGCGGGGTCTTCGCCACCAAGCTCAAGCTCGACAAGGACCGCAAGGGCGGCGAAGGTGAACGGCTCCACCGCCAACGTGGGCATCCACCCCTCCAAGGTCATCGTCACCAAGCTCGAGCTCGACAAGGACCGCAAGACGCTTCGACCGCGGGCTTTGCGAGGCTCGGTGAGGCCGTGGGCGTCGTCGCCGTGGAAGCCGTTGTAGATAGGACCTCTTCTATACCCTTTCGTTTTTGTAGTTTCCTTCTTTGGGTTCATGCACTCGTGCCTATATGTATGTATGCTTTTATGAACAATGAAAGCGTAAGGGTTAGGTACCAATTTTGTCTGTATGGCCGAGGTCTCGACCGTAGTTAGTCGCGAGGTCTCGAGCTCGTTGGGCGAGGCGTTCGGGCCCGAGGTTGTGGCGGGAAGCGTGGGACAATCTTGTCGATAGTGTTCCCGAGTCCGTAACACCCGGCACGGAGGGGTTCGGCTTAGTTCGGCGTCTTTCGCCGTTCGACGTCGAGGTAGCCCCCGTGTCTCTCCTTTGCTTGGGTTTCGTCTCGGTGATGCTGGTGATCCCCGCGGTGTGCTCGAGCGAACTGCGGGTGTAGTCCCGAGGCTCGCGGGGGACGAGGGTCCGCGTGGAGGCTTTTTATAGGCTATCGTGTGTTCGCTTTCCCGTTTATAGCACGAGGCCGTAAAAGGGGTGAGCTCGGACTTGGTTTTACCTCGTTGGCGAAAACCGAAGTGCTCGGTGAGTTGATAGCGGGTGGTCCGGGAGGTCAAGCTCGAGCTCGTTCGATGTGGTCACCGGGCGGACCGACCTCATATTCCAAAGGCGCGACTTTTACGGTTTCCGGGCTCGTTCGAAGAGCCTCGTGGACTCGTGTCCTCCTCGCTCGTGGGAGGATAACCTCAAGTCGCCTTTTGTTTCCTTTGGCAACCCGAACACGCTTAGGCGAAAGCCCCCGAAGTTCGCTCGAAGTTCTCGGGGCAAGAGCCGCCGGTGCTGCTTTTGCCTTTAGCGTCCCCTCACTCGTGGTGTTTTACGCGACCGCCGAGCCCTTGTGCCGGGCCGACCTTAGAACCCTAGGACGGCGAGCTGGTGTATCAAGCTCCCATCGCCGAGCTCGAAGATTTTCAGCCGGGTGTGTCGAGCTCTCGGGCGCCGCCCAGCGGTAAAAAATAGCCGTTGGGATTTTTGCCGTTGGAATTTTTCCGTTGGTCGAGTTATCCCATTAATGCCGCTGCGGCGCCGGGACTTCCGCCGGATGGCGGCCGTGGGTTGTTGTGGCGATAGCCGTTGCGCGTGGGCGCGACGCGGCGTGGGCCCACCCCGACGGTTCCTTCTCGGCGCATCCGTCGCACCCGGGCCTTATAAATAGGCGGAGACCCAGGGCGGATTCACCTTTCTTCCCCTTCCTTCTCGTAAAGCCAAAGAGCGGAGAGAGAAAAGAGATAGAAAGAGAGAGAGGACATACTTCTTTGCTCGATCTACTTCTCCGTCTCCCTGTTCGCCGCTGATCCGCCTCCGCGAGCGCAAGATGGGGACATGGCATCGTTCGGCCTTGGCCAGCAGCGGCATTTGGAGCTCTGCGGCCTCGTCGTCGGGCTCCCCGCACCCAGCGACGGAGGCCGAAGAGTGGATCCTCCCGCCGCCGTCGCACGGTTCCCGATCCGGGCTGTGCGTGGTGTCGTTCGTGGCCTTCCACGGCGCGGCCTCGGCGTCCCCCGCCGACGATTTCTTCCGAGAGCCGCGTGGTGCTGGGGCGTCGAGCTCCGGCACTGGCGCCGCCGCGGCATCCTGGCTGTTTTCGGCGTTCACGATCTTGTGCGAGGATGGTTGGGGATTCCCCAGCGGGAGCTCTTCCGGCACCGTCTATGCCAAGATCCCGGGGCTTGAAGGGCGGCGGACGGAGGTCCCGGGGTGCGGCTCCGTTGCTCGCGTCACGCGATCAGATTGCGCGGTGGGAAGGTCCGCGAGTTCTTTCCCAGGGCGACTTCCCGACGGCAAACCCGGGTGGAGGGAGGAGTGGTTCTACCTTAAGAACGACCCGACCATCCTCCGGCAAGTACGGGAAGACGTTCGACACCGCAGCGGCACGTGGGCGTGAGGGTCCGCCGCGATCACGTCCCCCGAGGCGTGGAGGCCGTGGCGTTGAAGACGGCGCTCGCGGCCCTCGTCGACAGTGAACCATATCATCGGTGCGGCTGCGAAGGCGCCGGGTGCGGCTCCAACGGCACGTCTTCGCGTCACGGGAGATGGCCGGGCTCGCGCGTTCGTTAGGGACGGCGAACGCGTCCGCTTGAGCCGTCGAACGGGTGGAATGGTGGATAACTCGGGGCGACGCGAGACGGGTGCGAGGGGCCCTGAGCCCCCTGTTCTCCACGACGCGGATACGCGCGGGCGGGTAAGAGCTCACACTTCTTGTTCGTTCGAGGTTGCCCACTTATCGCTTTGAGTTCCGAGGATGAGCTTGTGTTTTTTGCGGGTTGGCGCGAGAGTGAAGTCATTTGGTTCGCGTCCTCCCTCCCCGAAAGGGCGACGCTGGAGAGGCCGACCGAGCCCCCGAGCAGCTCTCGTCGGCGGCGGCGGCGCGGGGAGGAGGGGAAGGCGAGGCACCCGGCAGACGAGATCCCTCCTCCGTGGTCGCGAGGCCCGTGGCCAGAGATCGGGACCCTCATCGGGGCTCCCAGAGCTTGATGCCCGAAGGCGACGCCGGTGGCCGAGGAGGAGTCGCGCCCGGCCTCGGGCGGCGCCGGTGCTCGGCGCCCGGGCTCGAGGCGGGTTCCTCGGCGGGTCGACCGGGGTCGGGGGTGCCCTGAGCCACCGCTCGGGAAGAGGCGGGGCTCGGCGCGGTGAGTTCTCTTCCCCACGCGGTCGTGCACCCGCGCGTTCGGGCGCGGGGTCTTAGTGTCATTGGCGTTGGGGCGGCCGGTGTACCGACGAGCGCCCTCGGGCGGAGTGAGGAGACCTCGGCCGGCGCGGGCCGGGCCCGGCGATGGAGAGCTCTTTTCGATGCTCAGTAACGACGAAGCTCGGCCCTCCGCGGTTGAGTGTAGGGGCGGGCGAAGCGGGGAGCTGCCGCGACGAAGCTTCGGCGGTGGGGACACCGTCCATGGCGGCGAAGGGCGGCGGCGACGGCGCAAACGGTGGGCGCGACTTACGGGGTCCCGTGATGATGGCGGCGGTCCGTTCAAGGGGTCATTGTCGACCCCTACGCTTCATTTGTCGACGTCGAAGCCTCCTCTCGGGCCTGCGTCGGCAACGATCGTGGGCGCGAGTCGGGCGTCGAAGATGGCCGGGACTTGATCGTGAGACTCCGACCCGCGGCCTCGTTAGGGGGCGGAGGGGCCGGCCGGGCTATGAACGACTTCGGGCGCCGCGAGGCGGCCCGGCCGTGAGCCGCACGCATTTGACGTTCTTAATCGCCCCATGCTGTGATGGCGGCGTTTTCTCTGGTTACCTCGATGCGGCCGCTCGAGGACGATAAAGCCGAAAACTTCCTCGCGGGACCCGGAAAACGCATTTTCGGGGTTGAGCTTGACCCCAGTATTCTCGGAGTTTGGCGAAGACCCTTTCGAGATCCGGACGAGGCTCTTTTTCGGCGTTTCTTTGACGACGATGTCATCGGCGTGGCTTCTACAAGCTTCCCGAGGAGCTCTTTGAAGACTTTTACGCATACACCTTTGGAAGGTGGCGCCAGGCGTTCTTCAAACCGGCGGGCATCGCCACGCAATGTACGCGCGCCAAACGGGTGATGAAGGAGGTGGCGAGCTGATCGAGCTCGTTCATCGCTATCCGGTGGTAGCCGGGTAGGCGTCGAGAAAACAGAGGGGTTTCGCACCGGAGGTGGAGTCAATGATTTGGTCGATGCGGCAAAGGAAACGGATCCTTCGGGCATGCCTTGTTGAGACCCGTGTAATCAACACACATTCTCCATTTCCCATTCTTCTTCTTGACTAGTACGGGGGTTGGCTATCCACTCGGGATGATACACCTCCTTGATAAACACAGCGGCTAAGAGTTTATCTATCTCCTCGGCGTGCAGGCGTCGATCGTCATCGAAACGTCGAGCCGTTGCTTCACCGGCCGAGAGCCGGGCTTAATGTTCAAGGAGTGCTCGGCGACTTCCCTCGGTATGCTGGCAAGCCCGAGGCTCTCCACGCAAACACGTCGAGGTTTGCGCGGAGGAAGTCGACGAGCTCGCTTCCTATTTAGGAGAGAGCTCGGACCCTACGCGGAGGGGCGTGGCCATCATATCGACCTCTATCTCCTTGGCGTCCTTCTCGGGGCTCGAAAGTGCCTACGGTCTTCATGAGCTCACCGGATGGGCTCGATCTCGGGCCGTTCGAGCCCGTCGCGCGAGCTTCGTGCCACGCGAGCTTTCTTGAGCTCGGGGGTGTCCTCCGCAGCGGCCCGGGCGCCATCTTCTAAGACATCTTCGGCGATCTCGCGGCGTCGGCGTGCTGGGACGGCGGCGACCTCGCATCGAACAGCGTGCTCGAAGGTGGAGTCGACGGTGATGACCCCCCTTGGGCTTGGGATCTTAAGCGAGGTAGGTGTAGTTGGGGATGGCCATGAATTTGCATAACGCGACCGCCCCAACGGCGCATGGTGGCGTTCTTGAAGGGAGCACTCGAGCGTGAGGTCTCCTTCCGGAAGTTATCCGGGTGCCGGGTGACGGGGAGATCGGTCGCCGGCGGGATCATCTGCTTCCGGTACTACGCCATGGATCGGGTCCGGTGAGGGCGGGCGGCGCCTTGGTGATGCCAAGGGCACGGAGTGCGTGGACGTGGGAGGTTGAGGCGGCGCCTCCATCCATCAACACCTTGCCGGCGCGCTTGGTGCCGGTGATGGGATCGACGACGAGGCGGGTACCTCACGGGTGCGGGATGTGTCGGGGGATGATCGACCCGAAGGTGATCGCCCGAGCCGACCACTTGAGGGTAGGCGGGCGTCGCGGGCTCGGTGAAGAGGACCCGCGGCGGCGTGAGTCACGGCGCTGGACTCGTAGCCAGGGGCTCCGCCCGACGGCGTTGACGGCGCCCGTCTCGATGTAGACGCCGTCGCCGCCCCGTCCCTCGGGCTGCCGCCATAGGCTCGCCGGTCGCCCTCGGCGCCCTTCACGTGCCCATCACGTGCTTCTTCAGAGCCGATACCCTTCATCTTGTGCTTGCGGGACCACCGTGATGTGGGCACGGGGGCCTCAGCATCTTGTCGAAGTGCTCCTTGTGGGCGGCCTCTTTCCCTCTGGCTGGGTTTTGCGCTTGTCCGCGATGGCGACAAACTCGTCGTCGCCGTCACGGGCGCTTGTTCTTCTTGTTCTTCCTCTTGCGGGGTGGGGCCGGACCGCCAGCGGCCCGCCGTCGTTAGCGGGCTTGCCCTTGCGTGACGGCGGAGCGGGCGCCCTCTCCCTCGGCGTGTCCGTGGCGGGTGAGGAGCCCTTCACGGACTTAGGCTTCTTGGACGCCGAGCTCGCGGATGAGACTCGCAAGGTGGTGCCGGAAGGTAAACGCGGTGATGATCTCTCGTCGGAGGCCCGGAGAGGTTGTTGCAGTTTAGAGAAGCGCGATGTAGTCGCGCGAGGCTCTCCCCCTTCTTCTCGCTTGCATCCCCCCTGAGATCCCTGTGTCGTGCTTGGCCTAGCGTAGGTGCCACTCGAAGTTCCGACGAAGACGCCTCACAAATCCCCCGGTCGCGATGGTGCCCTCTCTCGCAGTGCTCGAAGCCAAGAACGGGTCGACCCTGCAAGATAGAGGGGCGAGGTTGCGATGATGGGTAAAGTCGCGCGCCACCCCCCCGGGCTTGACAACCGAGGCGGTAGTCTTCGAGCCGTGTATGGGTCTGTCTCCCCCTGTACTTCTCGCACCGAGAGGTCGGAGCCCGGAAACGAAGGGAAGGGCGTCGTGTATCGCGAGCCGAAAGCCCCTTGGCCTCCCGGGGCCGCTCGAGCTCGAGCGCCATGATCTCGCTGGGGAGACTCGGGTTGGCGGCGTTCGGTGGGCTGCGGCCCCTTGTCCTCGTCGCCGTCATGACGACCTCCGGCGGTGTCGTACTGGCGGGGCGGCTTCGTAGTCGTCGCGCGGTGCTTGTCGTCGTCCACGGGGCGCTTTTTATGCCGCGCGGGCTTCCGCCGTTCCGTCGGGCGATGATGGTGTCACGTGCGTCGCGGTTCGCCGATCAGCCGGCGCGCGTGGACCGCCTACAGATGAGAGGAGGCCTCGTGCTCTTCACGAAGTCGGCCCGGTGTGATGCGGAGCTTGCCACTGCCTGTGCTGCGCCTACGCCCTGAGCTTCTTGATCCGCCGTGGGCTCGGCGTACTGGGGTCCTGGGGGCCGGGCGATTCTTGCAACTGCGGCGGCCGCCCGGAGTTCTGGGAGGCTCTCCCGAACACCGGCGGGAGTTGCTCGGCATCGTTACGCGGTTGATCGATCCGCGGACGTCTCGCGCTCGGGCCGCGCCCTGGAGGCGCCCTGCTCCTTGCTCGACGAGGAGGGCCTCGCTCTCGCGGCGCGCCTCTCGAGGGGTTCCTCAAGCTCCTCTAGCCGGGCCTTGACGTGATCGACGGGGCGGGTCACGTTGGCGCCAGCGGAGGGCTCCGGGGCGTGCGCTCGGAGGGTCATTTGGAGGAATGGTCGTTGTGGCTCCCCGGGGGCGTGGCACACGTAACACCGACGTCTTGGTCGCAGTCCGTGAGGCTCATCCCATCGGGGCGAGCTCGGCTCATGGACTGGTGCCTTCGGGACTCGTCGCCCCCAAGGAGGGAGACCCGGCTGGCCGTCGGGGTACATCTTGGCGTATGCCGTCGTGAGAATCGTCCACCTAAGCGTCTTCCCCCGGCGAAGCCGGAGGGACGGCGTTGGCGATGGAGAAGGTGACATCACGGAGCAGGCCAGCGTGGGCTCGCGTCAGAGGATGTCGGGGAGGAGGTCCTTGATCGGGACGAAGGGCGCGATCCGCCGCCCGCGCTGACGGGGCTAGCGGGCTTGGCGGAGCCCCGCCCCATGTCGGGCGAGGATGGAGTCGGTGGCGTGCGAGGCGCTGGGGGCGCCCTCACGCCGCATCGGGCCGGGCGACGGCTCCTCCCGTGACTTCGCCGGACGGTGCCGATTGAAAGTCGAAGGTGCGGCGCCGGCAGACGGGCGCTCCGTCGGGCGATGTCGATGAAGAAGCCATCAGGTGGAAGATTGTCGCACTAGCCCCGACCCCCTACCTCGGCGCGCCAACGCCGTGGTCCTAATACCACCGTCACAAATAATGGTGGCTAGTCGCGGACTCGAATGGCCTAGCTGCGGAGACAATGACACAGGATTTATACCGGTTCGGGCAAAGTCGGGCTCCTAGTCCAAAGGTGTTTCACTATCCGAGAGCTCAAATGCTTGTACCGGGGTGCGCACAAGCGGAGCGAGAGGGAGCGGGCTCCCAAGTCTCTATGATTGAGGCAAGTGCCAATATGAGAGTGAGGATGCGGATTTGAGAAGAACCGGTGCGTTGTTCTTCTTCTTTTCTTGCCCTGCCCCAATGAAGACCCTACCCCTCCTTTTATAGTAGCAAGGGGATAGAACATGTGAGCTCTCGAGTTGGGCGGGGTAGGTGGAACAATATGATGCGTGTGCTTGTCGGGCGAAGAGCTCTTCGAGGCGAGCTCGTGGGTTGGCCAATAGCTACCTCGAGCTCTCGGCGGCCTTGGATGCCGAGAACTGGTCGTCGCCGTACATGGCGGTCGGGGCATGGGCGGTGGTCATCGCGTCGCCTCGCCCTGGCCGTAGTTGGGGCCGTCGCCGGTATGGGGGGTGCCCATGTTCTTGTGACGATGGCGTGCGGGTAGTGTGCGTCTCCCGGTCATGATGGCGGAGTTGCGGGTTGACAGGATATCTGACGATCGAGCTCGGATCGAGCTCTTTGGTTGGCGGGGCCCTCTTTGAGCTCTTGACGGCCTTGGGCGCCAAAATTGAGTCGTCCGCCGCACGCCGCGAATCCGGTCCGTGGCGGTAAAGGGTCACACCGACCCCAATCGTGGATTTGGAATCGGTCCGTCGGCGTGGGGGGTGCCCATGCGTGGATGAAGTATGCGCGCGTCGTCAGCTGCACTGGCGTGCCGTGGACGCATCGTTGGAGTCATCGGGGCATGGGCGGGCGACGGGCGGGCCGTCTTTCCGCCCTTTGTGCCTCCGCATGGCCCGATGCGTTCCCGGGAGTGGTTGGCCAACTCACGTACTTCGGTCTTCCGCGTGGCGCCGAGGGGACGAGCTGTGGGCGGGCGTTTGTTGAGCGGTTCGCTCGAGCTCGGCCGAGCGACGGAGAGAGGCAGCGTGCGGAGAGCTCTAGCGCGCACAAACTTGAAGGGGGCCGTCTCGAGCGGAGCGGAAGAGGTCTCGCCGAGAGCTTCGAGTACGCGTCGAAAGGTCGACGACGGAGACCTCGAGCGGGCGGAAGAGGTCTACTTTGTGAAAGGCTCTCGTGCGCCGTATAATCTGCTCTCACAGGTGACCATGGGTGGAGGAGAGGTCCTTGGTTAGAATCCTCCGAGACATGATGTCGAGGGTCTTGATTGACGGATTGGGGTCATCAAAATATTGATCCCCCACAAATATATAGGGTTTTATTTTGGAACTTTTTGGTGGTGGAAGAATTATGGGATTCGGAGTTAGGATGGATTGAAAATTATTTTTGATTATATGTATCTTGATATTTGCGATGGTACCAATGGAATTGTTGAAAAGAATTATTGTTTGCATTTGTGACAATGACCAAAAATTGGGGAAAAGATATGAATATGTAGGGTTTTATATTAGATTATTTTTTATGGAAGAATTATGGGATTCGAGTTAGGATGGATGAGATATAAAATTAAGTTTATTGGCGAAATGTGAATGAGACGAATGTGAAAATTATTTTGGATTTTTTGATGATGGAGAAGGGTTGTGACCAAAACTTAGGAAAAAATGATTTTGAATATATAGGGTTTTATTTTAGAACTTTTTTGGTGGTGGAAGAATTATGGGATTCGGAGTTAGGATGGATTGAAAATTATTCGGATTATATGTAAAGGTTTTATTTTAGAAGATTTTTGGTGGAAAAACTATATGATTCGGAGTTGAGTGAATGAGATATAAACTTCTTAAGTTTATCGATAAAACACGAATGAGAGGAATTCAAAAAAATTTTGGATGATAAAAAGGGGTGAAAATATTTGAGTAGGTTCTAGTTTATTTGAAAATTTTCTGGAAAGGGAAAAAAAAGCTTTTTTATCTTTTTTGGTACGTTTCTCAGGTACGCGTAGCAATTGCGAGCGTGAACAGTGCAGGCGTCAGTTGAACAGTGCGTGAACAGTGTCCTCGAAAGCGACCCGTGGAGTGGCTGGAGCCGTCAGATCGAGATCCCACGGTCGCTGTTTTGCAGGCGACGTGGATACCCTCTCGTGCCCGAGCTTGGACTCGGGTTTCGATAGTTAGAGATATGGAGTCTATTAAACGCATCGTTCATAGCGAGCCGTTGAGAATTCGTAACCTTAGACGGCGAGTCTATTAAACGCACTGGCCGCCGAGCACGGTGCAGGAGTGCACGCATGATACTGCCCGCTGCGGCAGCAGGCAGCACGATGCACGCCCGCCGCCGCTGTCGCTGTCGCCGCCCCTGACGCCCGGGGCTGGCTGACGTGCGGCGCCCACGCCCTCAATATCCTTTGGGACCCCAATGCTCCCGAGATATCTGTGCATCGTCCTGGCTGCACTGCCGCCCCACGTATGTTTTTGTTGCTTCGTTTCTTGTCCTTGAGTCCTACCCAGCTCCCTCCCAGGATTGCGTCCCCGCTTCAGCTTCCGCTCCTCCCGGCCTGCCGCCCACGCGACGTCCCTCGCTCTCGGCCACGTCCTCGCCACGTCCGCCACGTCCTCGGACTCTCCCGGCGACCGACTCGAGTCAGGGTAGGACAGGTGAGCTTGCGTACACTGTGTCTCTGCTTGGTTCCTTCCGAAGTCCTTGGGTGGAGGGTGTATGGGATGGGAACGGGATCTGCATTGGGTGGCTGCAGAATGATCGATGTTGCCATACCGATGTGTGGGGGCATCTCCTGTTCACGCAATTCCTCTGCAGCCTATCGCTTCCAGCGATTTTATTTTCCGAATCACAAATATATAATGTTCCAGGAAAAGAAAACAAACAAACTGGAGAGAATTCGGTAGTGTTTATCTTCTCATCAGCAACAGGCCGGTCCATGTGGTCTCCCTCTCCCCATACCATACGTTACGTCTCCGTCTCCCAACTGTGTGTGTCCTTTGTTGACCGACGTCCGCCGGCCGTGCGGCTCCAGCGAGATGTGCAGCGGCGGGAGCCGTTTTTTAGGACTACAGCAACCGGATGCGTACACTCCTGCCCAGCTTGGTCAAGCTACAGCGGCATACGTAACCTACGTTGTACTACTAGCAATGCACGCTCATCTGCTCACACGATCCACTGATTCGATCACCAGTCATCACCTTTCCGTTACCGTTCGGTGTTGACCATTTCTCTCACAGCTTGCCACGCACTCGCAGGCCTCTGCTTTGCTCTGCCGCCCGAGAACACGCGCGGTGCGGATACGGATGCTCCATGCTCGTTTCGGGCAAGGGCAACCATTCGTCCGCCGGTCGCCGTCCAGTCGCCCACACGCCAGTCTACGGTTCGAAACGAAAGGTGCCCGTCAGGCTCAGGTCAGGCGTCCCCTTCCGTCAGAAAGGTGCACCACTCAACCCGGAGTGCCGGGTGCCGCTCGGTGGGTGCTGGCTAGTAGGCGGTCCGGGACGGGAGTGACGCCCGTCACGTCACGATTTCCAACAATATCTCTCCTCTTCGTACTTGTATCTTTCAATCGTCTCCAACCAGCGGGCCCACCACCCGAGCGGGCTCCGTGACCTTGGCTCGGCGCGCCCCAAGCCCAACCCACTATTTTTCTCCTCCGCGATTGCGTTGCGTCCCCGCTTCCGCTGCTACCTCGGCGCCCCGCTGCTCCTCGTCCACGGGACCCCGTTCCTTGTGTCCGCGTCGCCTTCTTGCCTTCTTTGGGCTGGGTCCCGACTCCCGAGGTAATAGTTGCGGCGGGGTTTCCTTCTTTGAGAAAGTTCTGAACCCGAGGCCGGAGCCGCCCGAGACCATCGCTGTTGCAGGTGAGCTCCTGACTCTGCCTCCGCTTCGTTGATTCCCACAGGTTCTTGGGGACGGAACTCACAAGGCTTGCGCCTTGATCGCCGTGGAATTTCGAGTTTGGGGTTGCTTCTTAGGGCATGTACAACGCGTTGATTGGAGCCGTCTATGTGAGGGCAAATTTGCAAATCGCCCCCCAGCGCAGCCTGCAGACGGCCTTCCCGTCGTCTCACCAGTCGACGATGTTGTCCCGTTCTCCCAGGCCGAGCAGACAGTCGCGGGTGGGTTGTACGCGCTCGTCTTCTCCTGGCGACGATGCACTCGGATCCGCCGCGCACACGCGCGCTGGTTTCTCCCACCAAAACCACATCCCCCGCCAAGCTCGCTGCAGCCCCGCCGCCGTCCTGGCAAGTTACAGCCCCGGCCGCCGTAGGAGATGCAGCGGTCGCTGGGTCAAGGCGTAGGAGGAGCTTCCTGGCCCGGCGGGGGCGGGAGGTGGCCAGGTGGGCGTGGGAGTCCCGCCGTCCTGAGCCCAAGCTCCCCATCGCCGGAGAAGAGAGAGGGCCTTGCTCGTCCGCGCTTGGAGAGGAGAGGAAAAAGAACAAAAGTTGCAATTTGCTTGTTTGCTCGGAGGAGAAATCAGAGGGTGGTGGTGGGGTACGATGGATGGGAAAAGAGCTGCAGAGTGCTGCAGCGAGAGAGAGAGAAAAAAAAAAAGTTAAAGAGGAGAAAAAAATGACATCTGTACTCTGATTCATGGAATGATCACTATCAATATTTTATAAATTAGTGTATATAATACTCATATTTTAAACTATGCTATCAATTGATAAAATAGCCACACATAGTATACACAAATACATTTATAGGTAATCTTAATCTACGTCGCAAAGCATTAAACGCGAACTTATAGATGACCTCTCTACATGTGGGTTGTATGAACCGCCCTGTGAATCTGCCTATATATCTAAAATCGAGGTTTTCGCAGACGCCAAACGCCTCATGTGGCCAGTATATGCCCTTACCCGGACTTGAGCCGATGTGTGCAGTTTCTTACAGCCTGCGGGCCAGTTCATGTGAACCAGGGCATGCTAAAAATCCTGATCATTTTCGCAAGTTTTTAATGCCGTACTCCTTACTGTTAGCTGTTTGACTCAATTTGTTTTGGAGTTAAAGCTTGCAACCATTCCTCCTGAACCTGGGATTGCTAGAAAAATCGATTTGTCGCGAAACTTCTTTTTATTGAATCTCTACTCCTATTGAAAATGTTTGGGCAGGCTGGTTGTGTGGGTGTGAATATGTGGGAATCCTCTTGAAAAAAAAAAAGGTAACACCAAAGAAGGCTCGTAAAGTTCTGAAATGAGTGGGAGGGCGGGGTTAGTGCCTTGGTGGTGGGAATGCGAATAGTATATCTTTTCGCGTGTCAATTTCGTTCGAGTCTTTCTTCCTAAAACTATGGCGCACTGAACTAGTTGTTGCTGCCTGTATAAAACCTTCGGGGTTGGGGAAATGAACATGTCGAGTTGGGGTGATTGACTTAAAGCCTGGTTGACCTTCCACAGTTGTCTTGTACTTTCCCAATCGCCATTATTAAGAATTTAGGATGGTCCATATCCCGTGTTTATTGCAGGACAATGTAAGCACATGTCAGGATCAGCCACGCAAGTGCAACTTGAATCCTGTTCTGTTACTGTAGGAATTGTGTACAAATTCACAAATTATGCTAATTTCTCAGCTTGTTGCCAGTTGATCAATCCAAATATATTTCAGATGAACTGAAATTTGGTGTTTGACCTGGAATTTTGCATTGTTTCCAAAAACTCACGAGTAATATGCAAACGTTTTCAGTTTTAATGGATCTGCTGCACAGAAGGTTTGCAGTATTACTATTCTGTTTTCGGAAGTTGGGAGTGACATTTTGTACTATTTACATATTAATGACTGAATGTAACACGAGTGCCATTTTGGTGCAGGTGGTAATTTTGTAGTCTTGCTAACTTTTTTTATGATGGTTAATATGAGGGACAGTGAGTCATTAGATGATGCACAATTGGATGAGCCTTTAGGGCGAGTGTCGATACTCTCTTATGGCTCTGGGCATATGCTCAATGACATCACATCATCTTGTTGGTTTACCTATTTGCTGGTGTTCTTGACGGATCTGGGACTTAGTCCAGGGTATGTGCTGTCTTGGTTACTTTTTTTTTCCTATTGTAATGCATATGGTTATATTCTGTTCTCTAGCATGTTGCTAAATCATGTGAAATTGGAGGCATTTATGCACTCACTTTACCTTTAACTCTATTTACTCTGCTGCAAGAGGAACTTTACCTCTGCTATGCATTAGGAAGTAAGTTCATGTTTAATTCAAGTTGCTATAGAAAATACAAAATATTTTACTACAATATACTCTAAAATGTCCTTGATAAATAAAAAAAACTTTAAAAGCTTTCAAATGTTTGCACAACCGATCATCAGAATTCTGCTGTCCCTTTTTTACTACTAGTGCTAGTAATGTTCAGAAAGAAAATAATGATTTACAATGCTCAAAAACCAGTAAGACAATGACAACATGTTGGTTACTAAGAAAGTGCTTGCTAATTTTCTGATCCGTGACATGTCCTTAGAGTCTGCAGAAAATCTTGAGTTGTCAAATGCGATTATGTTTGTTTATCCAGGTTTTGACAAATATTGAGATGCTGACAGCTTGGAAGTAAAAGCTTCAGGATTATTTCAGAAACTTTACTTTATAATTCACCTTTGCAGCGATGCTGCTACTGTCATGCTTTCTGGACAATTGGCGGATGGCTTCACAACAATCTTTGTTGGGGAATTGGTATGATCCAAGAAATGACATTATTCATTTATTAGAAGCTGCAATAAAACAACATTTTAGTCACAACAAGCTAGATTCACTTTAGTATTTACTGTCTATAATTCTTGGGGTTGATATATGAAGTTATGAACATACCATTTCTGTTCCAGATGGATCGCTTTGGGCATTTCAAATTGTGGCATGCAGGAGGGTCTATTTTAGTGGCAATTTCCTTCTCGTCTGTTTTTGGTAGCTGTGTTCCTTGCAAGCTTATGGGAACTGATTCATCTACTTTGGAGACTGTTGGATACAGCACATTTGCCGCTATTTTTAATGTTGGTTGGGCAGTTACTCAAGTCGCTCACATGTATTGGCTTTTCTTTGCCTATTTTTCTCCATGATTTTTTATAGTTTCAGCATTACATTTATGTATGTCTTTTATATGCTCCTAAGGTCTATGGTAAACTGCATGTCATCAAATCCAAGTAGCCGGGTTTCACTTGTAAGCTGTCGTAATGCCTTCACAATGGTTAGAAAACTTTACTCTATCATTCATTCTACCATGTCCAAATAACAAAGTAATTGCATCTGATGTTCTTAATTTTCTTGTTTTTGCTAGGTTGCAAATCTTAGCCTGTATGGCATTGCTTTGTTGATATTTACTCTATTGCAGTCAGTGAACGTACTAGTTCAGGTACTCTCTTGTATTAACTAATTTGTATTGCTATGTTTCTGATATTCTTATTTTCATTATTATTATTTTAATACTTTGCCAGTATCGTTGGATTGCCTATGTATCCATTTCCCTCGGATCTTGCTTTGTTGTCATCTTCTTGGTTGGGACTAAAGAACCAGGGTAAGATGGAAACCTTCATAGTTAACATTCTTTTGGAAGAATTATCGACTTCCCTGGTTTTTTTTATCTCCCTTTTTTCTTATGTTGTTGTTAAACAAAAGATCAATTCGCACTGCGTGGATAAGAGTCTTTCCAGAATTTCATGGGCCTACTGGTTCAAGAAAGGATTGTACTACCAAGTTGCTCTAGTCTATACTCTGACTAGATTGGTGACCAATGTTTCACAGGTACCTTGTAATCTTTTGCTCTGTGATATAGGGATGAAACTATCTCTTCTTTTGGGAACTTCTAAACACTTTTGTATTTGTACTTTGCATTCTGTTTGCTCTTGTTGATTTATGTTATGTGCTCCTTTTCGGCCCTAACATTATTCTACCAGCTGTGGCAGAGGGTATCTCTTTCCCGTTTTACCCTAAAAGTTACCAGCATACCAAGGCATGCCAGTACATAGCACAATATATTATTTTGTGGCTCTGAGAGTGCTTTGCAGACACATAGCAAGCTTTAGAATATTTATGGGCATAGTGCCTTTTTCTTTGTGCTGGTAGATGTCTCATGTTAGGAGCATATCCCTATCTCACTTTTAAGTTTTCCTTAGCTTTTTCTTTGCTTTTATGTTGAACATGGATTCTATAGTTGGTTGCGGTTTCTCTTAAGGGCACATGCTACACAAGGTGGTTAGGCATGAGTGCCTAAAGAGAGAATGTTGTCGCATCATTAAGCACATGTACAAAAGTTAATCCCTCAAAACAAATTAGTTCTTAAGTGGGCTTAACTACGTTCTTAGCACACCTTAAGCCTCCCGAGCAAGCTTAAGCTCCAGTTTATAAGAACCTAGCATGTATGGATTATGATATGGCAAAAAAAAAAAAAAAAAAAAAAAAACTGATTTCTTAGATAAACTCCTCCACTAGTCCACTGCACGTGCCCTTATAGAACCTTGGCTTGCTCAACATAGCATAAATTGTTGTATCTGTCTTCAGTTTCATATGCTAATGAGAAAGTATACATATAGGTTCATGTTAATTTTTTTTTCCTCTGGTGTTAAATGTTATATATCTCAAAACTACTTATTCATTTCTGTATTATAAATGTAAATATATACAATTATTTCAACAAGGTAGTATTACTGTGTTAAAATGTACCAATTTTGGATGATCCTAGACTAAGTGAATTTTTGTTATACATTATAGTTTATTCATATTTTGAAGCCATGAATAATGAATATAACTAGATTACCATTTATGTTTCTTGGACAAATTAACAAGCTTATTTTGTTTATTATCACAAAGTTCTGTGTACATAGAATTGCATTACCTTTATTTTAAGTAGATTTGGACTATAAGAATTGTCATTTTGCTTGAAGCTTCAATCAACCAGTCAGTGATAACATCTCATTTATCTGAACAGGCATTTCTTGCTTTCTATGTAATAAATGAGTTAGAAATGAATCAATCCTCCAAAGCATTGGTAAGTCCTTTCCATTTGTTTTGACTCTTGCATTTTGTTTGTCTATCATTTGATATATCCTTGTGAAAGTGTACTCAACCGATGGACATTCTACTGGAGAAATTTTAAATGATTGAACAAACGAGTGATTTATTATATTTCGTGCAACTTATTATCAACGAATTAAGAACTTCGAATCTTCAGAAGCTTCTGAACTTAAGCCTTTTCTGAAATTAAGCTTGCTTTCTATGAAGTCTAGTATATTTGGTGATCAATCCAGATAATCTGATGTCTAATAGTCAAAATCATTTGAATATTGAAACATATGTTAAGTAAAATGTTTTTTATTCATCCCCAGTGAAGACAGAATCACATTTTTAATGATTTGTATCAGTTAGAATTAGTAGTTTGTCCCATTTACATAAAAGTTTTTCCCCTGGATTAATTTATCTTTTATGTTCCTTGTCAGGTACCTGCTATTATCTACATCTGCAGTTTGGTAGTATCTGTAATATTACAGGTCAGACTATTTGATATAAGATCTAATTTGTCTAATTTAATACTTTGTTACTCAACTCAATTACTTTCAAAACTGTTTATAGGAGACTAGATGGTCAAGTTGGCGTCTTAAGCTTTACTTTTCAGCTGGAGCAGTGCTTTGGATATTGTCAGGTCTTGGAATTGTTTTTCTACCGAGCAGAATGCACAACCTCATGTATGTCATTTCAATCATAATAGGAGCTGCAAATGCACTTATGACAGTAAGTATACTATAACCTCAATTAACACCTGTACTTCCAAGATATGATAAAAAATTAGGAGATAAGATTTATTATAGTATGGTAATTAAATTTTATACAATGTAGCTAATTTGATAATACACACATGTGAAGAAACAATATACCTGTAGGAAGGTATATTATCAATTTATCATGTCATAGTGGTATGCTCTTATTCTGGCCCACCGTTCATGTATAGTTGTTAGCTTGCTAATGTATCTCAGTATATGGTATGCTGGCTCTTAAATTTCAATCCTGACCTTCAGGACTATCTGGTTTAGTCCTTGCTGTTCAGTTCTGTTATATACCTTGGTGAGATGTTATATATCAGATCTGTTATATATCTTAGTGTGTCGTCGACTCATCATGTTCTATTCTATCCTAACCTTGAAAAGCTGACTTATGTTTGTGTGAAAACTAGATTAAGAATTGACTCTTGGTTGTCTTGTTGAGCGTCCTATGGTGTGTATGTTCTAATGGCTGAGCGCCATTGGTGTGTTTCTGGTATGTGCTGTGGGTATGCATGTGGTGTTATGTTCCTCGGTATTTTTCTCTCTCTTTAATGAAATGCATGCTTCTTTTGTGTGTTCGAGAGAAAAGAAACCAGTTGCGAACTCAACATATGCCATGTTATGATGAGATAGATTTTGTTTAGGTACTCCCTCCGCTCCAAATTATAAACTGCTTTGTATGTCTAGATACATAACTAAATGGATAAACCAAAAAAGTCAAAACGACTTGTAGTTTGGAACAGAGGGAGTATGTCTTAGTGTATTTGTTGCTGTGTTACTGTTAACATTTTTTTTTTTTTGTGACTTGTGTTACTGTTAACATTGTGCTGCAACACTTGTGAGCAACCTGTACATATCTGCATATGTTAAACTCCTTACTATGAGCATTTTAGTTAACATTGTGCTGCAACACTTGTGAGCAACCTGTACATATCTGCATATGTTAAACTCCTTACTATGAGCATTTTATTTGCCCTTTTAATTTAAATGTTATGGTATCCTGTTTAGTTTCAGCAGAGATTTCATTTAAACATATTTTAGTGTATGCTCTTGTGATGCTACGGGAGTTCACTTAGATAATTTTATCATTCCTGTGCCTTTGTTGATACCAGGTGACAAGTATTAGCATGGAAGGTGTTTTAGTAGGAGAAGATCTAAATGGTTGTGCTTTTGTGTATGGCTCATTAAGTTTTGTTGACAAAGTTTCATGTGGAGTAGCTCTGTATGTTCTTGAGTCCTATCAAGGTAATTACTGCCACTATCTTAATACTGGCACATCGTCATAAGCAAAATTAACTTTGTAATCTTCGAGTAGAAGTTTTGATGAGATTGGGATTTCGCATTGCAGGAAGTACAAAGACCAGTTCAAATTTAGGGACAGCATTTGGCTATTCAGTTACAAGACTTGGCTTGGGCTTAGTTCCAGCTGTCTGTTCACTGCTTTCAGCAATAGTAACTTATACCATGGACCTCCCTGATACTCGGCGGAGACCTTTGGTGGAGCCCCTTCTAGCATAACTTCACTGGTGGCACTTCACTGTTACAGTTTCACAGTGAACATTTACAGTTATTGCTCGATAAAATGACACTGCTGCTGGAGCCTGAAGATACTGACGACATTATAGGCAAAGGAGGAATCGGTACCTGGTCAATTCGTTTTGACCCCATATATATAGTCTGAATAAATTATGATGGAAAGAATGTACTCACACATGTTGGAGTAGGATTAGAAGTAGCATAGGGGCAAGAAGGTTAACATTAATCATACTGCGCTTTTACAAGTGCAATCCAATGTAAATATAACTTAGCTTCATTGTCGAGGACAACACATCGCTTGTATGGTAATTCTTTGTGACAGCGCAAAACTGCCAACTAGGCAATTGGCAAGGAAAAGAATGTTTCTGGTCCTTGTTGTACAGGACTGTAATTTCATTGTAAATGTTCTCTGGGTGTACATATAGCATCATGTTTCAAAAGAAACATTATTTTGATATTCAGGAGGCATGTTAATAGTTCAGCATTGATACAGACATTATATGGAAGCTAACTGCCCTATTTTTTTGTGGAGTGATGGACATGATGTTCTTCCAAGAACACGTCTACTTGTCATCTGTCACCTTTCCAACCCTAGCACATCACACTCAATGACAAAGTTCATGGGGTTAAATGGTGAACTCCCTCTTCAATTGCAAGAGCAAGTAGGCATGCATTTTCTTCGAAATTCCATCTCCAGGTTAGGTGTGCTGAGCAAAGGAGAATTCTTTTGAATCCATGCTATGTGCGGTGAGGGCTTCCTACCAAGAGGAAGAGAAGAGGAAGATTGACACGCCATGGTGACGAGGGCAAGCCCAATCTCTTCTCTACAACATAAAAAGAATAAAGAGGGGACATTTTTTTGGTACGACATTGCTTTGAGTCTCCCCTAACCGCCACCCCATGCGAACCGCAAGGGGAGAAGGAAACCAATCGTCCCATGTGACCTAATAAAGGAAGGAATTAACCACGTAATAAAGGAAAGAATTAACCATGCAATAAAGGAAGGAAAAGGAAACAAATTGTCCGTGCTACCTCATAAAGGAAGGAATTAACTACGCTTGAAAGGAAAGAATTAACCACACAATAAAGGAAGAAATTAACCATGCACGTTGGTTGTTGCGATAAAAAATACTCCCCGCTCTTCCACCCATAAATAGAAGGAGAAAATCTAGGAGGAGGAAAAACAATCCCACAACGCCCATTCTCCTCTCGATCAAAGGTTTTTTTTTTTTTTTTTGAGCTTCCATGAGAGAAAATTAGGAAACTAAAAAAAGATCCCGCATGCACCCCTCCCCAAGCCCAAACGAATTTAGAAGGTGCGATCAATCACACCCTTCACACCAAGACGCAAAATTTGGACAAGGCGATCCTCTCCACCCATGAGAATTTGGAAGGTGCGATCAATCACGCCCTCCCTAACCTGCACGTAAATTTGGAAGGTGCGATCCTCTCCACCCATACGAATTTGGAAGGTGCAATAAATCACGCCCTCCCCACGCCCATGCCAATTTGGAAGGTGCGATCAATCACACCCTCCCTACCCAAGACGCAAATTTGGAAGGTGCGATCCTCTCCACCCATGTGAACTTAGAAGTTGCGATCAATCACGCCCTCCCCACGCCCATGCAAATTTGGAAGGTGCGATCAATCACGCCCTCCCCACTGCGTCGTAAATTTGGAAGGTGCGGTCTCTCTAGCCTCCCCACCCAAGACGCACATTTGGAAGGTGCGGTCTCTCCGTCTCCCCACCCGCACCAATGGTCAAGTATGCATAAGTCCTTGATAATATTATCTTAGGCGAATTATGAAGAAGCCCATAAAATAGAGTTTAAAAACCCACGATATCCATGATTGATTGTGGTACTTTCATAAAACTTATTTAGATTAAATGTCACTTTAATATCATTGTTTAATTTTATAGTATTGTTATCTTATCATGCAATCCATGTGTTTTTATTTAATATTTAGTTATCCCAGTAGCAACGACGGGCGTTTAACTAGTATGTACATAAATATGTACATACTTTGTAGTACCAATAAGGGACGAGGCATGCCTCTAATCCTTCCCACCAGGGGCAAAGTCGTCCAATGATTCACTGAGATGTGCTGAGGTACACCTTTAAAGTAAAAAAGAAGAAGATGTATATAGATATAGATACGTATATAGATTAGACAGATTGATATATATGCAGATATACAGATATATAGAATTGTTTAACTAGAAGGAAATCACACGCATGCATCAGCCTGCTAATGGTTTGGGCTCAAATGGTTTTAATGGATTGGTTTCTGCTATGGGCTTGTTTAGATTGGTTGCAAATGAGTTGTCTTATTAATGGTTTGGGTTTGGTTTGGATTCTGAAAGAAAACAATTTACTTTGGTTTGGACCGGGTATACTTGGTTTGGTTCTAACTCGGGCTAAGCCCATGGATTAGAATGCCTTGCTAGGAAGGAAACCACGATTGGGTCGCCAATTGTCGGTTATGTTGACGGGAGCAAACCCAAAGATTGACATATAGACAACCGACGAGAGCAAGCAAACCCGATGCTTTGAAACTATTTTGATAAATTAGTTTTGGAATGGGTTAAAACCGTGGTTTGCACTTTGGTTTGGTTTGGTTTGGTTTGGAGTGAAATTGCAAATGATCTAGTTTGGTTTGGTTTGGTTAGCTAAGGTGAAGTAGTGGGTCGGGTTGGTTTTTTGGCGTACATGTACCGGACCTTGTTGGTTTGATTTGGATTCGGTTTGGATTCCAAATCATTAGCAGTTTACGCATACATACTCTTGTATCGATTTGGTCAAAATCCGGTAAGATAAAGAATGAACCTAATAAAAACTATTAAAATATTTAAGATGATGGAACAACAAACAAATATATTATATGGATGCCTTGTATTCTTGATATCTTGATGGATTGAAAATATAAATGCACTTAGTTTAAATGACTTGTATAACTTGCATGAAGAGATTAAAAATTAAGGGGAGAGAGGGAGGTAGCATTTAGTGGAGATGATGTGGATAGCTTGCATGCTAAGTTTGAAGATTAGTGAAGGATGGTATGGCATTTAATAGAGGGTGAAGTAGATATCTTGTATGTTGAGATAGAAAAATAATAAAGTTGACATTTATAAGATATAAAGATATAGATTAGCAGCACTATGAACTTTTTGCTTCCTACTTCATAATTCGCCATAAAGTGCTTATGCGAGTATACTCACTCCGTCCCTAAAAAGAAAAGACGTTTAAGGCTTTGTGTAGTTAAATTTTTTAAGTTTAACTAGATTTGTAGAAAATATTACAACTTATATATTTCAGTAAGTTTATTTATTATAAAAATATTTAAATATTAATCTAATAATACTTATTGTGGATCATAAATATTAGTAGTCTCTTGTATATATATCTGGTCAAAGTTAGAAATGTTTGACTTTTTTTTTGGGTGATAATAACACTCTCTGCGGGACCGTGTAGTAGTTATTTTGTTTATGTCTTTCTTTTTTTTTTTCCGTCTCTTGTTGAGATAATCATGTGTCGGTTGAAACCCATTGTTTTTCACTAAGATAAGAAAAGGTAAAACGATTGGAATCTTTGGGAAGAAAATTAACAGGTGTAAATATATATAGATTTAATCGTGTATCCTAAGCTGGACTCGAATGGTGCTAGCTAGCATATATTAGTGGTGATGCTGTGATCAGTGTATCCATTTTCCATGTAATAAATTGTTTGAAGAATCCAAAATCACATGATAGGAATCATTAAAACTACACCTGCAAACACTAAGAACTGTACACTAGCTCCCTCAAAAAAAAAAAGTACACTCGCTGTTTGTTCAAAGCCAAGCGCCTATAAAAGAGGAGGCCAGGGTGCAAAAACCCAGGAATTACGCTACAAAGCTGTGCAAAATGGCTCCAGCGACTGTCTTGCTCACGGTCCTTCTGCTGGCATCTCTTGTCTTTGCAGGTACGTAGGCTTGTATGACAGCCGCATCCTCCATGCATTTTTTTTTTCTTCTCCATAGATATAAGCTCATCTTTCTTTCTCTCTTTCTTTCTTTTGAAATGGTATATAAGCTCAACTTATGTGTTCAACATTTTCTCTCTTAATACAAATGTGCACAAAAAAAACTAACTTATGTGTTCAACGAGGTCAACCTGTATACACTTTGACTAGCGATACGTGAAGAGTTATATGCTACAGATTAGCTAGTTTGATATATTAAATTTTAGATGTCGCTGGTCAAAGCTAAAAATAATTATATTAATTAACACAGATTTTGATATCCTTGTATTTTTTTTTCTGTATCCGAGTATAAGTGCTAGAGGTCTTAATAATAAATTCTAAAATCTACACGGATTTGTATTTGTTGTTTCCGAATGGCTTTTGTCCATGTGTCTGTCGATGGTCTCAGCCGGGTCATTTGAACAACAGGTCACGTGAAAAGCGAGCGTCCGGGCGGAAGAGAAGAGCAGGAGGCTCCTTCCCCGTCGCCGGCGGAGCGTTCCCAGATAGCCAATGCGACGAGACGCGTCTGTACAGAGGGCCGTGCGTGGAGATGCTCTGCGCGGCCGCTTGCCTGGTGCAGCAGATGCGCCATGGCGGACACTGCAGGGGAAACCTCATCAAGGGCCACTGCTACTGCTTCTCGTGCTCCTAATTAATAAGCGTGTAATGGAACGTTCCTTCGTGCCGGCCGCGAAAATACGTACAGCGATGATGCGATGGAATAAGAATAATTAATAACCATAGATGGACCTTGCTTGTAGCTCATCTTGCTCCTGAACAAAACCCGACCTTGTAGCTCCTCTTCTCCTTCCGCTGGTCGAACTCTAGCGTCCTTGGCGTCACGGTCACAGGCTCACCGCCACCAGGAGGTCTGGCGCCACGAGCCTCGCGGCGTAGGCCTCCCTCCGACACGTTCGTCACGGTGCGAGCGTCAGCACGCGGACGTTGGCTGTCCACATCCACGGGCGTGGACCTATCGGCTTTCCACGGGCCAATAGGACCTATCGGCCTTCCACGGACCGATAGGATCCTTATGCACCACGGAGCGGCGGGTGTGTGGCTGTCGAGCATCACCGAGGTCCGGCGGTCGTCATGAGCGGCCGGCGTCCACCCAGTAGGGGGTTCCTGTGCCGGAGCAGCGCCGCGACGCCTGCGATGTGTAGGCACGCCATGGAGGTGCCGGACATGACGTTGAAGTTTTGCCCGTCTCGCCGCGGCTTGCAGCGTGACCGCTGGCGATTCCAGGGGCTACGCCGCGAAGATGTTCGCCCGTTGGCGCCAACACGGTTGGGCTCAAGTGCAAGAAGGACACCACCATCGAGACACGGTTCTCGCTAGACTAGATTATAGGAGAAGACTCTTCTATGACTTTGAAAATAAGGAGATGACAAGCTTCAAACCGAAAATAAGGAGATGACAAGCTTCAAACCCGGTCATACGGCCGTGAAAAAGCTTGGCATGAAAAACTATATGACAAAAGTTTATATTATATCTTTCTAATGTAGATAATTAAATTATATATGACATAAAAAATTGATGTGATGTTAGGGGGCATGGCCCCTGCCAGCCCCCTTTGGCTCCGCCACCGTACATGTGGCAGCCGACAGGTGTTACAGTTCGATGGCACGGTGCCTCTGATGTAGATCCCGCGAACCTGCTGTGCTCGTGTCGCCTACATCTCTCTCCGCCGTGTCGCCAAGGCGTCGGCGATCGTCCTCACCGAACCGCGCTCCCTCGCCGTCACGGGTCATGATGAGGTTCGGCACCTTTGGGGCAATCTTGCCGCGGTGCCGCGCCGCCCGCCCGTCGTGACAGGCATCATGACTGCTCTTTAGTTACTAAAATGTCTTAAAATCATTCCATCTTGCACCATGGCACTTAAGATACTGAATTTCTCTCTTCAATGAAATCTCGGGCCGTCGACCGTAGTGTGGGGTAGGGAACCGTCGAGCATAGCGTGGAAAAGCTTTGACATCCCCACATACACGCTACTCCTACTGAATTTCTCTCTTCAATGAAATCCACGCTTTGACATCCCCACATACACGCTACTCCTCGGCATGAAGCTCGGCGGCGACGCCGTCGGCCGCCGCCCGCTCGGCGCCGGCGTCAACACCGGATGATGACATCATGGAGTAGCCCGACAGACAGACCGCCCCGGGCGGGCTGGGTAGGGGCCATGCGCCCCCCACACACACACACACACACCCCCCCACACACACATGAGTCCGGCCCAGGGGTTGGATAAAAAGCCCGATGCCGATCCGATTCCCCGATCCCGCAATCTTAGCACCGACAACGCCGAAACCCCGAATCCCGCAATCTTAGCACCGACGGACGCCGAAAATTCGACACACCGATCCGGCTAGAACGCCAACACACAGATCCGGATTCCCCGAATCCCGCAATCTTAGCACCGACAGCGCCAAAACCCCAGATCCCGCGAAAATTCGACACACCGATCCGGCTACAACGCCAACACACGAATCCGATTCCCGAATCCCGCAATCTTAGCTCCGACAGCGCCGAAACCCCAAATCCCGCAATCTTAGCACCGACAGCGCCGAAAATTCGACACACCGATCCGGCTACAACGCCACTAGGGCCTCCGATTGCGCCTTGACTATCTTAGCACCGTACTACAGCGCACCCACTCGGGGAAAGGCTCAATCGCCTCTCAGCTCCGATCCCGCAATCTTAGCACCGACGGCCAAAAATTCGACACACCAATCCGGCTACAACGCCACTAGGGCCTCGGTTGCGCCTCGGCAATCTTAGCACCGCACCCACTCAGGGAAAGGCCCAATCGCCCCAAAAGACAAGTCGATAGGGGAAGGGTGGCTCTCCCTTTTAAGGTGGCTTCCTCCTTCCAAGTTAAGCAAGGTGAGATTATTCGAGGCTCACACGATCGCGCCGCCCGACTACAACCCGGCCACTTGGCCCTTTTTTTTTGTTGTGTCGCTGCCAACGGGTAATAGTGGAGGATGTCCTCATCACACACCCACCCCCAACATTAAAACTTTTTATGCAATATATAATTTAGTAATCTACGTTAGAAATATATATTAAGAGATTTTTTCATATGTCTTTTCATATCTTCTAGACAACATGGAGAACACACACAAATTCGTACTTACATTTGATTATTGTTCTATTTTACATTTCACTAGATGCATAATTAACTAGTAATAATAATTCTCGGTGGACAACGAAATCACACAAAAAATTCGTATTTTATATTTTACATTCTTCTCCACTGCGAGTATCTCCAAAATATTCAGTTGATAGGTTTCAAGATTCATGAGTTACCACATGCACCTTTTGTCAATAAACATGGTCAAGTACCCCTTTGAGCGGACCCTAATGAAAAATTTCTTGTTTGTTGCCTACGGACATGGTTGTCTACCATGAGAAGAATCTAGCCCCGATTCGAAAATTTAAGCACATAATCTACACTCAATTCTTATGTATCGAAACTATGGGACCGGCCCTCCTATACATAACTAATGGCTCCGCCACTGGTGCTACTCTTTATAAAACAAAAATAGTGCTTACAGTTATATTATAAGGTCTCAAACTAGTAATATCAATATATTAAGATAGTATTGTCTTTTTATGATTTACTTTGATTGACCCCCGAGAAGTTTCTTTGTGTCCCTTCTTTAATCAAAGATATCATCACAAACCTGTACTGTGATCTGTGAATCAACCAGTAACAAGTCGACTTCTTCGGCGTTACTGTCATTTTTTTTTTGCCTTATTGCAACAGCCCGGACGGATGAAAAGAAAACAAAAAGAATAAATAAATGCAGAGAACGAGTTGTTTCATCACAGAACAGATTGGAGGCGACCTGTTCTCGGCCCGTCCAAGCCAAAAGCACGCACACATGTCTGGTGCCAACAACTTCGTCGCAACCCGCAAAGGATAATCAGAGACATGACTCGGAGAAATCAGCAGCCAACAGACCGGACTCGGAGGCCACAGGCCAGCCTGATTAGCATTGCTGCCTGGCTGAGACTTCTGCGCGGCTGCGTTTTCCTGGACCTCGAGACATGCCATGGAAGCAAGCAGGGCCCTGTGCCTGTTCTTCAGAGACGCAGGCTTCCATAAGAGGACGTTAAGGTTAAGCCGCATCATACATCTCCAGCACTTGCAGGAACATAAAAAAGGGGCGGATCGAACGAGAATCCATTCTGATCATACAGTGAACAGTGGAGTGCAAAGCTCCAAAAGCACACATGTTGCCAAGACGTTTCAGGCTCTCTCATCTGAGACGGCCTGTGTCAGAGGAGGTTGTTTTCAGCGACAGAAAAGCAGGAGGTAACCTACCTGATTCTGGATGCGTGGCTAATCTCGTCCGAATGATTGGTCCGCAAATCCGCTATCTCCCGGATCCCTGCCTCGCATGCCATGTCGGATTGCCGGTGCTCTTCACTTCACGTCTCACTCACCTGCTAGAAAAACAGACACTGAAACGATCAGACAAACTGAAGCAGCCGTCGCGTTACCTCGTAAAAAGAGAATAGAGCATGGCGAAAACTGGTTGATGCACTGGTGGTCGTCGAGGTATCAGGTGCAGGTGTTCGATCGTAGGTGTGTGTGTTTCCCTCCTGGGCTGTCTGAGTCCTATGATTCAGGAGAGATGACACCCACTTCAGACGGACAGACACGGCGGATCCACCGGCTCTCGTCTGACGTCGGTGTCATCTTTCCTGAGTCGTAGGACGCACACCCACAAACCAAAGCGGCTCGTCGTCCCTCTCGCCCCGTATCTCTCTGTAATCTATGTTCATGCACGACGCTACCACAAACCAAAGGCTTTGCTTGCTCTCTGGTCTCTGCGGACTGCAGCCAGATACACTACCATGTACTTCTACTTGTGTGTGTCTCTACCTGCAGAATGGACACACACACTCACAGACCATGGTGAAAACAGGGAGCTGGACTGGTCGTCGAGGTACCAGAGACTACCAGGATGCGGTGTTCTTTTTCTCCAGGGCCAGTGAGTCCTATGCTTCAGGGAGATGACACCCACTTCAGGCGGACAGACACGGCGCGGCGGATCGACCGGCCCGTCTGACCTCTGATGTCGGTGTCATCTCTCCTGAGCGTAGGACGCACACCCACAAACCTACCTCGCCTCGCTGCAAGGCTTTGCTCTCTGGTCTCTGCAGAGTGAGTGCAGATACACGACCATGTACTTCTACTTGTGTGTGTCTCTGTGCCTGCACAATGGATGCACTCACGCTGTCTATATATAGGGGCGGCAAGCCGGGAAGCAGGGAGGTACTAGTTAGCTGTCTAGGACTGTGTGCGGCAGGCATTTCTCGTCGCCGCTGGAGGTCTGCAGCGCCCGATCGATGCGTTCATGCCGGGTAGCTAGTGACGTCCAGCCGTGACGAGACGACTGACGAGGCATGCTATGCGATGACCGGCGATCCAGCAATGCATCAACGGCTGGAGCTCGTGCTTTCACACATCACACGAGAAGATTTTGACGCCTTCGGCTTCCACACCGGAGTCAACGCCTCTTGTCACTGGCTCACTGCGCGCGAGTCGTCAAGTGAGAATGCATGAATTGTAAGTTGCACTCCACTGTCTGTCTGTCACGCAGTAATATTTTGAGCTCAAGACTGACACACGAGCAAGACCCAGGTTGTTGTGAGTGCAGAGATATTCTCCTTGTTCGTGTGTGTGCCAGCAGCACAGCAGAAGCTGTCCCATGGACCATCTCAGATTCCTCTGTTCTTGTTTCTATTGATGATTCTCAGTTGATCTGAATTGCGATTGCTCTGTCTCTTGTGTGTGTGTGTGTGTGTGTGTGTGCACAGAGCAAGTCTCTCAGGTCTCCAGGTTGTGACAAAGCAGGGGTCAGCAGTGCTGTGCCTTGGCAGTCTCTTTTTGAGATGAAACAGAGCTTTTGGCTCATTTCACAATCATTTGTGTCTCCAAGAAACCTGCCATGACAGAGTTAAGCTGTACAGATATTACTTCAGTGAAGAACAAAACACAGCATGTTTGGCGTTCTTTTACAGACATCATAGGTTTGATCGACGCGTTCTTACAGATTCTCCATCGATACGCTGCTAACTCTTGTGTTCTAGTACGCCTCTGCTTTCCTGGCTGAACCATTCCGCATTGGGATGAACGGACAGCGAAGAATCGTGGAGTCCCTCGTGCTCCATGACTCAATTGTCATAACAAGCTTTTCTGTTGCTTTACTAATCTTAATTACATGTCTGTTCTCTTAGAAAAGTCTGTTGGAAGGATTCCAACAATGCTACTAATAATATCTTATGTTCAGTGAACCAGACCACTAGACCATAAGTATTCTAGTACTGTACTCAAAAGTGAAGAAAATCACATATATTGCTTTCAGAGACACTATGATCTGCTGCAGATCAAATCCACCTGTAATATAGTCTCTAGATTGACCTACACGGCATAAAATTGATGATATGGCTGTTGCATTGGCAAGATTTCACATACATGCATCTGGTCTATTGTAGTCGTAGGATTTCATATGCATGCATCTGGTAGCGTTTCCTTTGATTAGGCCAGCTTTGAACCATGGAGTTTAACTGACTCATTCAACAATACATTTTATTTGTAACAACCAAACTGTTTGGTGGTTCAGCAATCCATAGGCTAGAATTTTTAGGGGATCCGGTCTCGCTAGATGCGTGCCAATTCCTTCTGAAAGATACACAAGGAATAGTTAGATTCATGCACATCGTTTACTGCCACTAAAAAAAAAGATTAGTGCATATCATTGGTGATACTGAATACCATCACAATGCGATGGATTGAACTGGAATATGTGATGTCATGGGGCAAATGTCAGCATATATGGTTGAATTTCTTCCTTTGTTAGGTCTATTCCATTATGCAATATCCACAATGATAGACCCTTTGATTAAATTCTTTAGTGCTTTGAATCAGTTCTTTTCAGAGCCTCAGAGGGCATTTTTCCTTAACTACTGGGATCATGCATGTACATTAACATTCTATTCTATAAACACCAGCATACTCGCCGGAACTGAATACTCATGAGCTGTACTCCTCTATCCAGGAAAGGATACAGTTATGGGAAGCACGTTAGTCAAAGTAATGCAAGTTTGACCAAATTTATAGTAAATTAATAATATAAACATTTATGTCTCTGAAAAAATATAATGAAAATATATTCTATAGCTAATGTAATGATGATTATTTGGTGTTATACATACTATTACATTTTTATATAAATATATTCAAAGTTTAAATTGTTTGACATCTCAAAAAGCGAGAATTGCATCTTTTTATGGACAAAGGAAGTATAAAGATTAGAGCAGAAAGATAATAAAAAGTTTAAGCAAGATTTGGATTGAAGTGTGTTTGTTTGTACGCTCTGCACACTTATTTTTCTTCTTTCTAGAAGAAACATTTAATCCATGTTGCTATCAAAATACTAATACTTGAAAATTTAATAAAATCTTCCTTTATCAAAAAAAATCAAAATAGTAATGGATACATTGGCTACGATTTGAGATCACCAATGGAAGCTATGATTCATTCGGTCGTCTTTGGGATGACATTGCGTTTGAGTGTGAAAATGATGCCTCTTTGAAGAGGTCTGAAGCCGAATTATAAAAATCAAAATACAAATGGATGCATCTACCATATCCATCTGTCTATCATTTTCACACTAAAAACCCAAAAAGACTGGTGATCAGGATGGCCGTTTCTGTGATCCACTCAAAATCTCAAATCATGCATGCTTTTCTCCGAAAATATTTCAGATAACTTGTATGCTCCATACGGTCTGTAAACATCAGTTTCGGAGCTGTTCATTGTAAAAAAGTCCTGAAGTTTTCCACTCTTTAGACTAAGATGGGTCCCTAGTCCTACTGAAGAATACTTTTTCCTGTGGCTCCGTTGATTCTGTTGACTGGAGCTATGACTTTGAATTGTCTTCTTCTTTGGAGACAGCTGGGAGCCTTGCTGTTGCCTAGGTATACCTGTCACCACTAGAAAATCCATACATGAAGGTTAATCCATTATTATCCACTGCTTTAGACTAGTCACTGCATGAAACTTTATGCCTTCTGGATTCAAAAATGGATTGTCTGAAATGGACTTGTAACCAAACAAAGGATCAAGGAACAGATAGCAGAGATACTTCAAGATCTTATCAAGATCTGAACCAAATCCTTCCAGAGAGGTGAGACCATATAGTAGTCAGTGAAGAATCTTGTATATGTTTATAAGAAATCCTTGTGAAGATACGCCAAATCTGTGTCAACAGTGGATTGATCACTTATAATGATGCTTATTTCTTTCATGTAGCACAAAAAGAAGATAATTGGTCGGATATTCGTTGTTGTACGTTACCTTTTCTATATACAAACGACGCTTTCCTACAGTGGTGTTGTATACATTCATGTATTCTACATCTTTGGAGTGGACTCTGCATGGGCAGTATCACTGTTTACTGAGTTTCTGTTAGCAAAATACTCCCTCCATACACAAAAGGATGCAATTCTCGTTTATCAAGAGTCAAACAGTTCAAACTTTAACCAGAGTTATATAAAAGAGTACCAATAATTTGGTACAAAATAAGTACTATTAGATTAGTAATTGAATAGTTTCACAATAAATTTATTTGAAAATATGAATACCAATACTATTCACTATAACCTTAGTCAAACTTGAAATAATTTGACCGGCACAGATCCTATAACTGAACAAAGATTGTACTATAACGGAGAATTTATGCAGCGGTGCCTCGAGAGAGGTACAGGAAAAAAATCATTCCAAGAAGGTTTGACTGACAGAAAATGGGTGGGTGACATCAGGGTCCCTTTACTATTCCAGTATTCCGATACAAAATGCCTTTGTGGGAGGTTAATTGTCGATGGGTGGTAGATGCAGCATGGGGGCGGAGCTAGAGTAAAATAAAGGGAATGCGATTTTATTATATATTTATACTTCATTTGTTTTTCTCTTAATAAAAACGTGCACGTGCCACGACATGGTTGGAAAAAGGCTCAACTGCATAATTCTCATTTACTGTACGTGCAAAGCAATGTGAACCACACAAACTCGACAAAATTTGACCAAGACTCGTATGCTGGTCATTAGACTCAAATTGACAGCAGCGCAGGAAAGCATGTGTGCATCACATGTTAAAAACAATATTTTATTTCGTAATAATCATGCAAACATTGGTGAGTTGGTTCAGGATTTCAAAGTTCCAGAAACGAGAGCATAGATATCTATATGCTTAATTCATCTTAGAATAAGTGCAATTCTAGATACCCGCCTATTTTATTTATTTGTATATATTATTTTTTTTGATCAAACGGAGTGGTTTATAAGTATGCTTTAAGCAAACTGATAGATTGCACCAGTCGAAATCCTTCGTTGTGTGATCTTTTAGATGAGTCAAGCTGAAAGGACCTATCTTATGTCCTATATTCTGGCTGACTGGCACAGATTGAAGCTTCTGCAGACGCTGTCAAGGGAGTCCGTGTGTTTAGTTGTGAAATATTTTGGGTTGGGATACTGTAACACTTTTCGTTTGTATTTGGTAATTATTGTCTAACCATGGACTAACTAGGCTTAAAAGATTCGTCTCGCACTTCTTTTCAGTCAAACTGTGCAATTAGTTTTTTATTTAACTACATTTAATACTCCAAAAATACGTTAAAAGATTCGATGTGACGGGGAACTGTAGCACTTTTTGGGTTCCTGTAGTTGCAACTAAACATGGCCGCGAGGTGACCGTTGACTAACTGCTGACGGAGTTATGGACCAAGTTGTTTGTGAACCCAAACCCAAACAAATCTGATTATCAGACTGAGATTTGGTTAACTTGAGTTAGCTTTCAGCTCTGGACCCACAGGAGAAAAAATTCCTCACAACACCAGTTCTCTTCCTAGATCAATTTACAATTCGTATTGTCCGTACATAACAACATAGACGATGATAAGATGATTTCACTCGTCTAGTTTTTATTAGTGGAATTTCACTCGTCTAGTTTTTTTTTTTTTTTTTTTTAGAAAAAAAAGGTTGAATTTCATTCATAGATCTATTACATTTTTTTTTTTTTGGCTTACATAGTTATGTTATGCGCATAATTTCTTGTTTTTACAAGTTAAACATGTACTGTACTTCTATAATTATCCACAAATGGTTAAGTTTTTTTTTTTTTTTCTTGAGCTCTGTCTGTAATATAGATTTTGTTATTTTAATAAAATTCTAGTAGGGCTCTTAACCCCTCCTGTTCCATCAAAAATAACATAGGGTCTTGCCATACCTTGTCTCCAAATATATTTGCAATTTCTTTAGTAAAATGTAATCAAAGGGAAAAAAGAAAACGAGATGGTATATATGAGACCAAACCTTGTCTCCAAATAGCTTCACTATTTCTTTCTTTATTTTTTGGATTTGCAATTTCTTTAGTAAAAAAAGTATTCAAAGGAAAAAAATAAAACGATATGGTAGAATATATGAGACCAAACCTTGTTTCCAAATAGCTTCGCACAATAAAATTGTTGACAGGAAAATAAAAAGAGATGGTAAGAAGAGTTGAGGCGAGCCCACAATCCACAAAGCGTTGGCAGTACCTCCAAGCCCTACCTCTCCCTAGACATGGGCTGTCGTCTACTTTTATTGAGCGGACTTTTATTGGGCCGGAGAAACCATGTGGGACTAACGGGAAAACATGAGAAGGCTGTTCTATTAGGAAAAAGTCTACTTTTTTGGTCCCTCAACTTTTCTTGAAAGTCCGATTTTGGTCCCTCAACTCCAAACCCGACAAAGCGGGTCCCCTCAACTTTTGAAACCGCGTGCAGATTTCGTCCCTCGGCGGTTTTGGACGGTGGTTTTATTCTACAGTAACTCCGGTTTTGCTACAGTGACCGTGGTTTCGTTTTTTTTTTTTTTTTTTTTTTTATTTATTTAAAATCTTTCAAAAATCATAGTAAATCACAGAAAAATTCATAAAATAGAAAATCCAATTTTGTTGGACTCCACATGAGTAGAGCTACGCAATGAATATATAATATGATATACTTTTGTACAAAGTTTTTGCTAGAAGGTTTTGCCTTTTTTTTTATTTCAAATCAATCTTTAAAAATCATAGTAAATTACAGAAAAATTATAAAATAAGAAATTCAATTTTGTTGGACTCGCATGAGGCGCGCAATAACACAGTACGTAGTTACTGTGGCTCTTTAGCTGGGTTAGGTTAGCTAGGTTTCTTTGGCTGATCTGTAGGACGCGAGCTTTTAAACCTGATGGATCCTGGCCAATAAATTAAATAGTACACCTATATATCTTTATTGTGTAAATATGCTCATGTGGAGTCTAGCAAAATTATTTTTTCAATTTTATGATTTTTTTATAATTTATTATGATTTTTAAATATTGAGTCGAAATAAATAAAAAGAAAAAAGGCAAAACCTTCATAGCAAAAATTTTATATTAAAGTATACCATATTATATATTCATTGCGTAGCTCTACTCATGTGGAGTCCAACAAAATTGGATTTTCTATTTTATGAATTTTCTTCGTGATTTACTATGATTTTTGAAAGATTCAGCCGAAATAAATAAAAAAAAAAAACGAAACCACAGTCACTGTAGCAAAACCGGAGTTATTGAAGCGAAACCACCGTCCAAAACCGCCGAGGGACGAAATCTGCACGGTTTCAAAAGTTGAGGGACGCTTTGTCCGGTTTTGGAGTTGAGGACCAAAAAATCGACTTTCGCAAAAAGTTGGGGGCCGAAAGTAGACTTTTTCCGTTCTATTACATAGAATATCGATGCTACGCACAAAATCTTCCTGAACCACAACTTTGGGCCCCTTTCCGTTTTCCTCTCGGCCCAACCGCTTTGGCCCGCTCATTCCGCGGCCCCGCGGCCCGGAGGTGCACAGAAAGGCAGCAGCGTCTCAAGCGCGGCGATGGCCGGCCGGGCGAGCGCGATGACTATGAGACACGGCGGTAGTGGCAGCTGGCACGACGAGAGATGATTAAAAACGCGGTGGGCACGCTGATGGTGCGCCTCCACCACCTGCCCCTTCCCGCTCCGCGCCCCATCCTACCTACCGCTGCGGCCGCCACTCAGCGCCCCCTCCCCGCGGCTGCGAGCATCGGCCGCCGCCATGTCGACGGCGGCGGAGCAGGCGGTCGCCGACCAGAAGCGCGCGCTGCGCGCCGAGGTGCGCAGGGCGCTCAAGGCACTCTCCCTGACCAGCGCGCCAGCGAAGGTGATGCCTCGGGACCTGGTGTCCGCTTTGGTTCCGGTTCTGTGAGACTGTAATGTGGTTGTTGGGGGCGTTAGTCACCACATGTTCGTCGATTTGCCAACTAGGGAGTGCCGTTTGCCCGTGCTGCTCTTGGCTAGCTTTTTAGGCAGACACATACTGCACGGTTACCACTTAGGAGTAGAACGAGAAATAAAAGGTTTGTGAAAATAATTGTGCAACCGCACAGTAGGTTTTACATTTTATTTCAAATTCATGAGACTATGTAGCGTGTTTGAGAACCTGATGATAATTGATATTTGACTCCTGACAAAGATCAGCAGATAAACGGTGTATTACAGTTTAAATACTGATAGTGAAAGATTCGTGTGCTCTAACTCTGCTCTTACATTACTTGAAGGAAGTGGACTATACTTAGTTTTTATCTGGTATCTAGAGACTTTAACTAGTATATTGGGTTGGCTATACATCACTATTTGTTACCTTCTGGAACAAAGTGGATTTTCATTGTGTTGTTTGATTTGAGTATTTGGGATTCTTTTCTTGATTTTCTAGATCTGGCTATTCAAACTACAATCTTGGATTCCTCTTGGTTCAAAGCAAGCAAACGGTTGTGTGCTTATATAAGCTGTCAGCAGTTGCGAAGTTGATACATCAAAAATATTAGCCGAAAGTGTCTACCATCAAATCCTGGTGAGTTCATCTGTAGTTATGCTCGTTACTGATTCTGTCACTAACAATTAGGTTTTCCTTAAGGACAAGAGGAATTGGCAAAGGATCTTTATGTTCCTCGAGTGGAGGATAAGAACCGTAATATGCGGATGCTCAAAATCACCACCATGGATGATTTAGTTAAGAATTCAATGAACATTCTGGAACCATCGCCTGTGGATGCTTCCGAACGATCGCGAAAATGGTATGGAATTTCATTTCCATGTTACTGCAAAGCTTCTCCACATCTTATTTATATAAGTTACTGCATCGATGGGTTGTTTGTTTAGTTGACATGTATTCACTATCTATCCTATCTAATGTATATAAGTTACTGTGCCCATGGGGTGGTTAACTTGACATGTATTCACTGCATCTTACCCTCCTTTTATCCTTGCAGTATTGTCATCATCTTCCCTATTGATCTTTTTATTATTGCCTGGTATGTCCTCTATCATTTACTAAATATATGCTCCACCACATAAACTCAATTGGATAATACTTGTTGTTCATGCAGGACAAGCTTTTGATAGAACTGGTCGAAGACTGGGGCGTGGTGGAGGGTAGGATTACATATTAAAATTACATTTGCCTGTCCTAAAGTTGCCATTTTTTCATATATACTTCCGAAAAATATGATTACCCTATAAGAAATGTGATCACAAATTGCATGAATTCCAAATTTTGTTTCAATTCAGTAATACTGAAGTTTAAATACCTTGATTCCGGTAACAGAGGAGCTATTTGTGATTATAGCAATAGTTACCATCTAACGCAGTAATCATATCTTTCAGATGCAAAAATGCTGGAAAGGTTGATTCATACTCACTCAAACTCTTGGTGTGGATAAGAAATCAAATATTTGTCATGAGTCATGGCATCTGTATTTTGGATCTTGCAATTGAAAGCTTATAACCTAACCCTGTGGATTTAGACCCAAGCTTAGATGTATGAAATTGAATTCTGTATAATGACAACTTAGTATAGTTTAAAAGGGCAAGTGCATGCTGGTGCGGTAACAAGCCTGTCAGTGTCCAGTTTCTTTCTTCAATCTGTAGATTGGTAAAGGTCCATGGTATATATGTGTTTTGTTCTATGCAGAAGTACCATCATACAATTTGGTTTTGCAGCTTTTAATGTTGAACTTACTGTAGCGATATCAACAAAATAGACCGCAGCTCTGTGAATTTGTTAATAGATCTCAATTGTATAAAATGCCTAAGGAGCACATGAACCTTTAAAACATATAATGTTCTACTCTAATGCATGGTTGAGTTTATGCTGAAGTAGACAATTATGATTTTAATTTACTTAAAGGTTAATTAACTTAAAGGTTTTTCTGCTGGTATATGATTGCTTCTTTTTTACAAAATTCAAAGGTACTATGACACATTCTTGATGAAGTACCAAGAACTTGCAAAAGAGAAAGGGTGGAATCAACCACTCTTGGGTATGTCATGCATATCTTTTCTATGCAGATTTGTTAATATTTTCCTTACACTTTTCTATTTATAATTAGGATCTTTTTTTTTTCGGATACTATTCTGCAGCAAGTTATTATATTTAGTTTGTGTTATTTAGTTGAATTATGCTTTGGTCCCTCTACTTTGCTGTTGGAACCATATTGGTCAGCCTACTTCAAAACAGAAGATGTACTTGTTTTGAAATGGAAAGCCAGAGCTGATGCAGCATGCAGGGATCTTTTGGAGTAGAATTAAGTATTGATAGTATACTGGAAGCTGCTTGTTGTTTAGGTTCCATGTTAACTTCAGTCATAAAGCTTATATTTTTTAAGTGTCAGATCCCAGTAACATCTAGTGCAAGCAAGTTTAGATTCCATTGGTTATACTTTAATCATGTTACTGACCTGTTGTTTTACAATCGGCTGGTTTCTTGCTCACTTAATTGCATAGCTGACCCATTGTTTTACAAGGGCTTATGATGCATTAAATAGCATTTCATGGTCTAATTAATAGTATGAAGAGGCTGTTGGGTCTATGAACCAAATTCTGATCTTACTAGTATGGAGAGGCTGTTGGTTTTATAAGCAAACTTATGCTCATATTATAGAAATATCAAACTACTATTATTTTGTAGAACTTAGTCATATGTTATCAGTCTGATTTATAGTTGACTAATGCTCCAAACTTAGTAAATTGGTTTCAAAGGTGAAAATTGCTAAGCTTGTGCTTGCATCAACTCTCAACAGAGATCAAGTGACCAATAGTTTCATTTTGATTTCTAAATCATGGAATGTGACCCAAGCAAGCATACCAACAGTCACATCCTCAAACTTTTAGGGGTTCTGTCAAGATAAGTATGCTAGATCATAATATGAGCTGCGCTTATTGTTGTTCCTGATCGAGACAGTATAGCATGCATCAAAGAGTGACAGTAACACCTCCTGTGTGCTTCTGAATCAAGTTTTGTCATACCAAATCAACAAGTCAACTGGAGGTTCATTGTCTGCTTGGATTAAAAGCTTTAATTTTTATAACAGAGACATACATATTTCATTTACTACATGAACATGAAATACATTAATCAAATGGAAATACATTTTAGTTCTGCTATTTTGTCTTCCATACAATCCATGAGATGATGATTGATAATACAGTATGCCACATGCAAAGCCTTTTTTATTACTAAATTAGCCATAGTAATATTTTGCTTTCCTATTTTGTAGTCGCTCTTTCATACTTTCGGTGCAAATTATGGACGAGGGCGTCATCCCAGTCAATTCGACTGATGTTCCTATTGATGCTCTGGTCTCATCATCTGGTGTCATTCCAATAAGTGCTGCGGCATTGCAGAGGATGCAATGAAGTTGATTGGTCTCTAGCCATGCTTTGACAACAAGCACCTTCTTCTGATCCCTGGTTACACTAGCAAATATACACCAGCAGATCAGGGAATTTGGCTCACTTGTATTATATTTTGATATGATGGACTGGATGTCTACTCCTTATTTTGGCTATTTTAGATTTATTGATTTACAATGTAAATCATCCTGATGAGCAAAATAGTCAGTAGATCTGACATGCTATTCGGAGATTATAATGTATCGTCAGGACTAGCCAAGTAGCCAGTCGCCACAAAAAGGGGAAACTAATAAAAGTTTATGACTTTTTCTAGAGGTAAGTAGTCAACCATATTTTTAGATTTATAGATTTACAATGTAAATCATTCTGATGAGCAAAACAGTCAGTAGATCTGACATGCTGTTCGAGATTATAATGTATCGTCAGGACTAGCCAAGTAGCCAGTCGCCACAAAAGGGGAAACTAATAAAAGTTTATGACTTTTTCTAGAGGTAAGTAGTCAACCATATTTTAGATTTATAGATTTACAATGTAAATCATTCTGATGAGCAAAACAGTAAGTAGATCTGACATGCTGTTCGGAGATTATAATGTATCGTCAGGACTAGCCAAGTAGCCAGTCGCCACAAAAAGGGGAAACTAATAAAAGTTTATGACTTTTCTAGAGGTAAGTAGTCAACCATATTTTAGATTTATAGATTTACAATGTAAATCATTCTGATGAGCAAAACAGTCAGTAGATCTGACATGCTGTTCGGAGATTATAATGTATCGTCAGGACTAGCCAAGTAGCCAGTCGCCACAAAAAGGGGAAACTAATAAAAGTTTATGACTTTTTCTAGAGGTAAGTAGTCAACCATATTTTAGATTTATAGATTTACAAATTAAATCATTCTGATGAGCAAAACAGTCAGTAGATCTGACATGCTGTTCAGAGATTATAATGTATCGTCAGGACTAGCCAAGTAGCCAGTCGCCACAAAGGGGAAACTAATAAAAGTTTATGACTTTTTCTAGAGGTAAGTAGTCAAACACATTTATTTATTTATTTATTTATTTGTTGAGAAACACAGACAATGATTAGACCCAAGGGGAGTTGGGCCGCCTTAACTCAAAGCCTCATGGGCCGGTCCAGTTCCCTTATGGTTTTGAAAAGGAAAAAGTCCTGGGATTCCCTCAACTATCACGAAAGTTCACTTTTCCTCCCCTCAACTCCAAAACCGGACAAATCACCTCCCCCTCAACTTTTCAAACCATGCAAATTACCTCCCTCGAAATGGGTTTTGAAGGCGGATTTGCTACAGTAACCGCGGTTTTGCTACAGTATCAGCGGGTTGCTACAGTGACAGTGACTGTCTTTTCTTTTTTCAAAAAAATCCGGTTGAATCTTTAAAAATCATAGTAAATCACAAAAAAAAATCATAAAATAAAAAAAATCTAATTTTGTTGGACTCCACATGATTAGACCTACACATTGAATATATAATATGATATGCTTTAGTACAAAGTTTTTTGTTACCGAAGGTTTTGTCTTTTTCTTTTATATTTATTTGGCTGAATCTTTAAAAATTATAGTAAATCACAGAAAAATCATAAAATAGAAAATCTAATTTTGTTAGACACCACATGCGCATGTCTACATAGTGAATATATAATATGGTATGCTTTAGTACAAAATTTTGGTTGTAGCTTTAGATCTATGCTTTTTTGTAATTAATTGAAATAATTCGTAGCTGCAACTTCATAATTATTTTGTTGGACTAAAGCATACCATATTATATATTCAATGTGTAGATCTACTCATGTGGAGTCTAACAAAATTGATTTTCTATTTTATGATTTTTCTATGATTTACTATTATTTTTCAAAGATTCACCAAATAAATAAAAAAAAAAAGACAAAACCTTCGTAGCAAAAAAAACTTTATACTAAAGCATATCATATTATATATTTACTGTGTAGATCTAATCATGTGGAGTCCAACAAAATTAGATTTTTTATTTTATGATTTTTCTATGATTTACTATGATTTTTCAAAGATTCAACCGGATTTTTTTGAAAAAAAAAAAGACAAAGTCACTGTCACTGTAGCAACCCGCTGACACTGTAGCAAAAACCGCGGTTACTGTAGCGAATCCGCCTTCAAAACCGCTCGAGGGAGGTAATTTGCATGGTTTGAAAAGTCGAGGGAGGTGATTTGTCCCAGCTTTGAATAGGGAGGAAAAAGTGAACTTTCGCGATAGTTGGGGGAGGGAATCCGACTTTTTCCTTTTGAAAAGAACTGCATACAGCCAGGAGCCCAAGTTCAACAGATCTCCGTATTTCGTTTTTTTTTTTAAAAAAGAATCCCCATATTCAAAAAATTGACATTTCTCTGGAGAATAAAAGACACGTGGAGTGCAATTTAAATTTAACAAAACTTTCGTATCCATTGATGAGACACTGACCATCAACCAGTCTGAAGACAAACCAAATATTGCAATACTCTTAACAACATTTCACGAAAGGAAAACGTACACTGAACCATCTTTACCAATAGAATAAACAATGGCATTGTTCTACAAGACACATGAAACTGTCACCTTTTGTAGTCAATGGTCAAGGTCACCCCGAAAATTGACCAACCTTTGTAAATAAATCTCTTCTCATGGAACTCTCATGCAACATTTTGGCTACAATTAGTGAAATTCTAGTATAAGCAGAATCAAAAATCTCAAGATCCTAGACCACCTCTCCTTCCTCTACTTCACTCCACGACCACCTTGGCATCGTGTTGAGCACGCACGTGGGAGAGATGTAGGGTCGTTGAACCACACAGTCCTCACCACCTTGTCCAGCTCCCGCCGAGCCTCCTCCCTTTTTCCGCTGGAGCTCCTCTCGTCTGCGCCTGGCTTCGGCATCTTCCTCCTGGTCCACCTGCATCTCCGGCGACCGGTTTCTGTCTTCGTCGACGGCGTGTGCTCGAGGCCTCTCGATGACGGACGCGGCCACCAGATGATGATGATGCGCGGCAGGGGAGGGATACGCCCGCGGCGCTCTCCGCTCTTTGGACGATCGCGAGCTGCTCCTCCTCCTTCTCGTGTGTCGTCCTCGCGCGCACGGTCCCGCCCTCACCTTCCTTGCTCATATCGGCCGCGCGGTGGGCGTCGTCGTCGTCGTCGCGGCCACGGCGGTGAGCGTCGTCCGGCCTCCTGTAGTAGTCGGCGCGAGCGTCGCTTCCCCTCCTCCTTTCCTGTCGGGGGACGCGTACGCGTCGCCTCGTCGGCGCCTCATCACCGTCGGTCCCCGCGACGTCGTCCGTCGTCGCGGCTTCTCGTCGTGGGCACGACGACGATGACAGTGCCGCCCGCGCCTGTACGCGGCAGCGTCCTTATCCGCGGCGTCCTCTGCAGATTTCGTGACGCAAGCGGCGCTGGGGTTGACGCGCACGCGACGACGGTTGTTGGAAAGAGGCGACACGACGGGGCTGCTGCTGCTGCTGCTGCACACGGCAGGGTTGTAGTGGGAGTTGTGTGAAGAAGCCACCGCGGTGGCCATGCCGCCCGTGCCTGCCTCCGCGTCGCTCTCGCTAGCTCTAGGGTTCGTAATGTTTGGAGCGTGAACGAGCGAACGTGCCAGTACGCGTTTGGGTCTTTGGGATACCGGTGAGCGGTGATGATGGAAATTTGAAACAATATATATAGGGGGCCATTAAAAAGGCCCGGCGGTTGTCTCGCTTTGTTTCCAACTCGGAAATGGATCCGTAGGCGCGACGTTTGTGGCGTCCCGTACTCCCCGTCTGGTTTCGGATCTCCCGGCTGTGACCTTCTTGTTCATCGTTTGATTGCAAGGTCATTTATTGTAGATGTATGCCAGATTTTTCTTTTTTATAAATAACGTAAATAATGGAGATAGATATATAGAGGTGAGAGAATGAAATCCTTGTTTCACATTCTCAAAAGTTGTTTTTTAAAACCATGACTGTAAAAGGCTCCATTTAAGGAGCCAAAGAAATTAACCACATATATTTAAGTGGAATCGATCATCACTTTTGTAGTAGAGAAAAATGATCAGTCCCCTTTAGAGCTTCTCTTATGGAGCCATTTTTTGAGTTAACATTTGGCACAAGTCAGAAGTCGGAGGCCTAGAGCTAAAATCATGAAAGGAGCTTAGCTTGGCAAACCGAACCTTAAGTCGGTTCAAGATTATGTGACACAAAGGGTCGTCTATGAGACAATATCAATATGTTTGCCCTTATATATCATACAAAGAATAGTCATACATTATACAACATATATGATGGTATTATCATATTGGTAGTTTACTGGGAAAAAATAAGAGCAACTTCAAATGAGACCTTAGGCAAAAGAGTTGAAGACCAAACTAATTCATTTAATATAGCTCCCTTTAGGGCAAGTACAACGGGCGTGCTGGCCGTCGTCTCAACGTGGCAATTTTGCAAAAGGCCCCCAGTTTGCGCGAGAGACAGCGGAGCCGTCGCGTCGTGAGACGACAGCGCCGGCTCGTGCTCCCAGGCGGACTCGACGGCAAGATTTGCGTTGTATGGAGCCGTCCCCTTGAGTCGACGCCGTGCGGATCCAAGTGTGCGCGCGCGCGCGGAGGGCGAGCAGCGAGCAACCGACGCCAGCACCGGGACAGGCGCAGGGCGAGCAGGTCACCAGCACCGGGACGGGGCGAACTACAGCTCGCCGACGGAGAGCACGCCGCCGCACGCGCACAGCACCCGCTGCGCTCGCCACCGCTCCACGCCTCGCCAGCCACCACCGCCCAGAGCTGCCTTCCTGACACCTGCTCGCAGCCGGACGCGCGCCGTCGCCCGCTGATAGCTGCGCCGCCCTCACCCACCACTTCTCCCTGCTCTTCCTCCCCACCTTGCTGCAAGGATGCCGGCCACCGGAGCCTTTCCCCGCCGGCTATCTCTCTCTTCCTCTTCGCTCCCTCTAATCTCCCCTCTCTGTTCGTGCGACTGGATGAGGACTACGACAGGCAGCAGGCCAAAGCCCATGACCAAGAGGCGCACACACACCCCTCATCCATTTCCCCTGTGGGCCCCTGCTGTCATGGACTACTCTTTCCCTCTCCATCTATTTGTGCACACGGCTCATGAGGAATAAAGGCAGGGCAAGTATGCAACCCTAGATCGGCTCACAGAGTTGTGAACTGAGTCCACGAGCACGGAGCTGTGAACTGATTTATGGGAAGAAGATGGTATGTTATATTTGATTGATGAAATATATTAGAAAATTGCTATTTATCTGTCAATAGATTTTGTTGACCTTGTATCTGTCAAATTCTAGGCCGTTGATTCTTTACTTTAAGATTCGTGTTTTTTTGTGGGTGCAAGTCATTAGACGTCCACAAACGGGTTTGTAATACCTGTAGGCCCGTCATTTGACCTCCCACTGTTTGGTCGATCACAATCGTTCCCCGCAGCGCCCGCAGGCGCATGTCTGCGCCCCTCCTCGCTGAGCGCCTCCCCGCCGGCGGCACATCCTTCTCGCCACCTCCCGCTGCGCCGCCCCTCGCGCTCCCTCTTTCGCGGCGCCCGCAGGCGGTGGTCTGCGCCGCCCCTCGCGCTCCCTCTGCCGCGGCCCCGCCCCCTTCCGCAATGCCTCTCGCCGCCCCTCCCCGTGGCCCTCGGAGCATCATCGCCGCTGCTCCCATGCGCATCCTCATGCCCTTCGCCGAGCCCGCGCAAGTGCCTCGCCGTGTTGTCTGTTGAGGTGAGCAACTACCACATGTTTTTGTGCTTTTGTTGTGTGCCTGTTGTGCATGGAGTTGCCGATGGGGGAAGGGGGTCTGGCCCCTATTTTTGGTTGTTGTAATGTTAGTCTGTCGAAATGTCATTTGTTAACTTCGAATTAGCGCTATTTTGCTGAGTCATTTGAATTTTATTTTCTCCATGCCTTATGTTTCTGATATAGCAGATTTAGTGAATGATGGCTCTATTAGTTGGCTCACGAACTGCTCTGAAATTACTCTGAACATTCAATTGTCCCAAGTGAAATCGTTAGGTGAAAGTTGAACATATTTGTCTTTGTTCAAGATTTATGGCTCAGCCTCCTTAGTTTGTTGTTGACCAAAAAACTTACACACGTGAATCCTTACCTTAGCTTAAGGAAAAGGGAAGTTCTGCATCAGTTACTAGATGTGCATCTCTCAGTATTCTGCAGGTCTGAAGTATAGGTAGCAGTAGTGTTTTCCCTTTGTGAGGAAATATGTACTGCTGCCCTTGCCATGTCAAATTTAGATGCATCCCTGAACCAGATTACTGCAATACAGCATCTTGAAATTATTTTATGGTTGCACTAAGGTTAAATTATTTGTGATTGTTTTATATTGTACTGTGGCCACCTGCTAATTATTGAGCTTGTGGCCTTCGTGCCAGTTCGAGCTTTCTTTATGTCTAAAAGAGTGATATCTCAGCCGACTTGTTGGATTCAGTATCAGTGCGCCATCTCTTCTGACTGTCATTGTCATTTTTCTTCCCTGCCTATATCAAACTGATTTTAGGTAATCTATTTACTCTTATATAGAGTGCTAATTTTATTTGAATAATCTTCCCTGGAACTACAATGGTACATTGATGATAGTGCAAGCCAACACACTGGTATCCTCTTGTATTGCGCAACAACATTTTGCATTCACCCAGTGATCTGTCTACGATGATTTCTATACAGTTTTGTTTTTTTTCGAAGAGGAGACGTGGACTCTTCTAATTTTAGGCAATGATGTTGACAATTCCAAAACAACCCTTGCTTCTCGATCTCTCAACAAATTAGTTGCAATCTGATGCTAGCTATGTGTGTCCTGTTGTCATGCATGCCTAGCACTCATAGCTCAAATAAGTAGAGCGAAAAGGGCGATGGTGTGGCGCCAACTTGTTTTTAATCGCGCCGCTGCATGCTCTGAGCGGCCGGTGTTTTTTTGTTCTGTGTGAAGTTGTTTTTCTTGCACTTTATGTGACCTGTTATGTCTACCTGATCTGTTGGTCTCCCTGGTGACCTTTGCCTGGCAAACTATTTTGTGTATTGATTCTTATGTTCTTTATATTTTGAGACAAGGGTAACCTGTCATGCAAACTCTCTTTGCTCAGTGCATGAAATCAGCCTGATAAGTATACTACTCATCTAAAATAGAGTATCTGATGCGCATCCATAGGCTCTCAAAACTATCTGATGGTGCAATGCTATTGCATATAGTTATGACTGGATCGACCTTTCTCTATGTTTGACATTTACTTTTGACTGGTAGCTGGAACTGATGTCATGTTCCATATAAGAGTTATCTTGGTATATGTCTTTATATATCTTTCTCTCTGACTACCTTTTTCTCTATATATTTGATGTTTTTGTTTTTAATTATTTGATCAGTCTAGTACTTGTCTCCTTTTCTCTGCCTATCTCTGTTTCTATCTCTCTCTGTCTATATATGTCTGTATATATGTCCAAGGGATAATGGTGTTGTCTGTCAGTATTTCTCTCTGACTATCATTGTATATCTGTGGTTAGTATTTGTCTTTGCCAAGTTGGGTGTGTTGTCAGTTGTTGTGGCCGTCAATGAGGGTGCAGCTGCATTTGAGGTTGTATTTTGATGGGATTTCTATGAATGTTTCTCTCTCTCTGTGTGTGTGTGTGTGTGTGTGTGTGTGTGTGTCTGTTCTAGTTTTGGTGAGTATTTGCCAAGTTGGGTGTGTTGTCATTTGTTGTGGCTATCATTGAGGGTGCAGCTGCGTTTGAGGTTGTATTTTGATGGGTTGGGGTGGAGCTGCTGGTGTGTGTGTCCCTCTGTGTTCTATGTATGTTTTTATCTATGTCTCTCTCTGTCTATAATTTATTTTTTGGTGTGTGTTTCCCTTTCTCTTCCTCTCTGTGTGTGTCTATCTCTCTGTCTAGATGTGGTGTGATTGTGTATGTATATGGTTTTTTATTTGGCTTTTTTTATCATTCTAGTATTTGTCCCCCTCTCTCTGGTGTGTGTGTTTGTGTGTCTCTCTCATTTTTCTTTGACAGGCAATGTTTTGTTTGTCTTTTGTCCCTCCCTCTGTATTTCTCTCTCTCTGTCTGTGTGTTTCCTAGCTTTGGTGTATTTCTCTCTCTAGTTTTGTGACAGTGGTTATATCCATGATTAAGGTTTGTGCTCGCTGTCTGTTTGCTTGCAGGTCTGACATTTTGTGTTGTTCTTTTGTAATGATTTTGTTGTGGTATATATCTTTCTGTTGTTGGTGCAGATCTATAGCTGGAGGAAATGGGAAACCATACAAGGTCCAATTTCTGTTGAGGAACTAAAAGGTAGGGTCGTCAGCTGAATGTGGATGATGCTATGTTTAGTCACGTTTTATGCAACCTTGTTGGTATATTCTACCTCACTTATGCTTGTCTCTCTCAGCTAGGAGAATGATGGTTATGAGAAGGCAGTCTACTTTTGTTGTTAAAAATGCTTCTCATCCATGGAGCAAAAATAAAAAATACTTAGTTGGATGGTAAGTTTCTTTTTTCCCCTTTCCTCGATCTAGCTGTGGAACCAATTCTGTTTGTATCATTCTTTATCTGGTTAGCATATCAGAGTTAGAGAAAATGAAAATTCCTTATTTGCCTGTATCATCCAGTTATATCATATCTAGTTCAACCTAAAGTTCACTGATGGCATGACATCTAAGAGCGCTACCGACCATAAATTCCAAAGATTCATGTATCTGAAGCTACAAATGCTCCAAAATTCCAAATACTACCTCTAGTCAGTCAAGTATGGCGTTTAAGACAGAATATATGAATTGTTTCCACCTATTTTGTGTGTCTGAAATGGCATAGTTTAGAGGCTGGAAGTAGTATGTAATAACCTACACATCCATGATCACTTGTATTTAAAGTTTCTGTAATTACATTGCAGCTCTGCTTTCTGCATCAATTGAAGGGCTCCATAACAAGGTCAGACTATCTAGCTGGCACTGAGGCTGGGCTTTGTCATAGTGAGTACTCTAATTTTTTTCTAATGTTTTAGTAGCATCCCCGCCCCTCCTAAGATGATTCTAATATGCCACTTTCCCCATGTGATTTTCTTTGTCTGAATTTTTCTTGGTAGCATCACAAGCTACCACATTCATATGACTTCCATAAATACATGGTACGGAGCATGGAAGATGGTTACAATGGAACTAATTGTATCAAGTAAAGCAGAATTTACTTGTCAGAGTATCCACTTTTCATCTGATCATTTAAGCATTAAGACAAACTAGCTTTGATAGGTTAGATTTCTTAATTCAAACAACCAATTAAAGTATTCTAAGCTGTACCCGTGACAACCTTCCATTTTTGAATGATAATGTGGTGCAAGAAATTGTTTGCTGCATGCATTACTAATGATTTTTGTTCTATTCCATCTCATAAATTGGGGGCTATCCCCTTGCTATGTACAGTACCCTCGGGGTCATAAATTGGGGGTATCGAAGCTGTTGTTCGGAAGGGTAATGAAACTTTCGGCAATATCTGATAATACCCACCATTTGTTCACACAAGGTTGTTGTATCAACTTCCTGCTCACTCATGCACACCGCTGTGGATCTTGTGAACGAAACTAATTAAGCTTGACAGCGAGATTAAGTCCTGGCTTGTTTTTTTGGTACCCAGAAGGTGGTTGAGGTTGAAGGTGTTGCGAAAGCATTGGCTGGTCAAAAGGATGAGGTATGGCTATTTTTGTTCTCATTTTCTGTTGTCTTTAACTAGTCCTTTGGGTTTCTTTTTTCCACATACAAACTTATACTCACCTATTCATTTCTGTAAATGTCATCTACAGGCTTACTTTGCAGCAAATGTTGCTGCTTAGGCATCGAGGGAAATCCTCCCCCCGTGTGACCAATGAAGAAGTCTAGAAGGCTGTAAGAAGCTTACCTGGGGCGTATACTTTTACAAATGTGACAGCTTTGATATATGTTATTTTGGGTTTTGATATTTGGGCTAACGGGTTGCAAATGTGACAAATGCTCTTGGGTTGTTGTGTTGTGTAAAATTTGACAGATTTGTTCTTTACAAAATCTGTCAACAGATTTGTAACTCACAAAAATCTGTCAACAGATTCTTTGGGTAGAAAATCTGTTGACAGACATATAGACACTCCCTATAATAATTGCATTATTCATATAATATATTATTTACTTTGAAGAATTTGTTTTCTTAGCCACACAATGGTATATAGAAATACTATTCATGATTGATCATGGCTACATATAGATTTGTAGACAACTAAAAATAGACAAAGAATGCTCATGGGTTGTACGAAATGCCTCTTCACCGCCTGTGTTGTAAATTTCAAAACTTGCGAGATAGCAGCTGCCTCAATCGTTGTACATGCCCTTAGTAAATGAAGGGAGGTCAAATGGCTAGTAGGGTTGAGTTCCAAACTAATTAAGCACCCATCCATCAACTTCAACCAAATATTGTTAGATTTTTTTTTTTTTTTTTTTAGGGGAACCAAATATCGTTAGATGTCATGGATATGGGGATTTTTTATGAAATTTAACCTTTTTAAAAGAAATTTCAAATCTATCCCTAGTTTGAAAATATTTAAGGCGGTATCCCTTTGGTCGCGTGGTCGCGGTGGAGTGATTTTTACACATGTCGCGCCACCGCATGTGGCGCGACGCGCTCCCGCCACGCCGGCTCCCGGGTTGACCGGTGCTGCCGTGGATGGTGGTGGGGTTCCATCGCGCGCCACATGCAATGGCGCGACAGGCCTCTGCCGCCGCGCCACCCAATCCGGCGTCTCTAGGTATCACGAAATTTTTATTTTTGTATTATTTTTTTGATATTTTTTTCCGAATAAGGAACACAAAAGAAGGAGCCACAAGAACTTTTACCTGAAACAGAGGTGGTATGTGGCCTACAGAAATTCTACACGTTCTTTGAAAAGCGTGCAAAAACTTTGATAATTTTTTTTTTTTTTTCCGAATTTTCCCGAATTTTTTTGGCAATTTTAATGCGACCAAACAGACCAAAGGCCAGTTTGGGTGGGCTCAGAATTGGGTCGACAAGCTCCTGTAAAAATTTCGAATTTTTTCGACAAACGAGCGTAAAGTTGCCTGTTTTTACGAGGATATGTCAATTTATGTTTTTCGAACACACAACAGCGAAAGCGGTTTGCGCGGGCGCCGAGAATTCACGTAAGGTGGTTAGCATGGGTAAGTCGAGAGTCACACAAGAACCTAACCCCCACCTCGTCGCCCAACAACGTAGGCGCGATAGGGGCTCTGGCCGAGCCGGGCCCACCACCACCATCCACGGCAAGACCGTCAACCCCGAGAGCTAGCGTGGCGGGAGCACGTCGCGCGCCATTACGCGCGGCGTGATATGTGTAAAAATCGCGTCCACCCGCACCGGCACGACCAAAAAAAGGATACCGAATGGAAATACTTCACTACGTTTTAAAATAATTCATCATGTTGACTTTTAAGATGTCATGTTTGACCGCCGTCTTATTCAAATTTTTTATATAAACATCATCCATTTTGATGTGACTTAGTTTATTATTAGGGATACTTTAATAATAATTTATTTATTTTCTAAATTGTATAAATAATTTGAATAAGACGAGCGGTCAAATATGATGTCTTAGAGTCAACATGGTGAATTATTTTGAGACGGAGGGAGTATTTTCAAACTTTAAAAAAAGGTTAAATTTCATAAAAAATCCTGGATATGGCTGATTTGATTTGGTCCCTACCCATTGATCCGTTGCACCCATCGTGTCTAGCGGCCATATTTTCGGGCCTATATTAGACACGTCGAAGCCTGCAAGGCACGAACGTGGGCCTAGGCTTGACGCGGTGCGAAACCAGCCCAAAAGCAGTATGGCTCTGGACTGGAAACATCGGCGGCCCGCAGGGAGAGGGTCTCGGCCAGCGCATGGCGTGGCAACGAAGCGCGGGCTGTGCCGCCGGGCGTTGCCAGCGCAGTGGTCATCACCGCTCACCAGCTACATCACTGTCAATTCCACGGGTCGTCCCGTCGCTCGGTAACGTTACGACTGGGACGGTAGATCGAGCACGCCGATCCCGTGAACTGCCAAGTGCACGCGCGACACAATCAACGCACGGGGAGACAGCGACGTCCGTCCGTCCGTCCGTGTGGGCCGTGGCCGTAGTCCCTGGCTGCTGTGCGACGAACCGGTCGCATAGACGTCTCACTACATTACATAATACATGCCCCGATGCCCGATTGTTGTGTTGCCAATTGCAGAGCTCGAACCACCATGTTCCGGGCAGACAGAGTGGGTCGCGGCGCGGCGCGGCGCACGAGCAGGATTATTTAGTTACATTTTTTTAAAAAAAAATAGGGAAACAACACGCCGGCCAGCCACCCGTCGGTCGGTTGGTTCTGGCAGGGCGGCCCTAAAACAAATTTAAATTCAGGCGTCGCCGTCGGGCGTTCGGTGCTGCGGACACGCGCGACGGATTATTAGACAATAATCGCACATGCGCACGGGACCGGCGCCCCCGTGCACCATCGGCCTCAATCAGCGTCGGATCTATGAGCAAATCCTTTGGTAGATGGCAGCGGCGGCGAAACCGGGCGCGGCATCATCAGCCTGAGCGTGCACCGGACGGCCGACCGGTGCTCCCGCCACCCGACTCTCCTGTCCGTCGCTCTCCCCAGGTCTGGACGCGTAGACCCGAGGCGGATCGCGCGTCTGCAGCCAGTAAATCCATTGCACAAGACCAGGTCACCAGGACAAAGACGCACGCTGTTTGATACGATACCAACAGGAGGCCATGAGCCGACCGAGACCGAGCGTCGGTCACGCAACAAACGAGCCCGATTCGAGGCGTGAACCCTCCCTCCTGCTGGCCGTGGTGTGAAGCTTGAAGACGTGCGCAGCCATTGCGGAACTGTGCGATGGCACTGTTGGAGGTACCCAGGTCGGCCCCGCGCACGCCGGCATGCGTCCACACCAATAATGGGAGCAGCGAGAGCAGCGCACGTACACAGACCACCTGTACTATGGTGACGCGGCCGCTGGAAGCCCGATACGACCGCTGGGGACGCGACCGTTCAGACGACCTCCTGGAGGCTGGAGCTCAAGATGCGCTGCACCGTGCTGCAGAATAATAGCACACCTGCCAGAGTGCCAGCCAGCAACGAGTGAGAGATGGGAGGCCGTGGAAAGATACGGGCGAGCAGAACCCAGACCCAGCTCCTCCTCGTGCTCCCAATGATTTCCCTTTTGCAGCTGGACGGAACCTGTGTTGATGCCTCTCGTGTACAGTAGGTGCGGCGCGAGCGCGGCGGATGATTTGGTTTGGTGCGGAGGCAACAGCATCTACAGGGAAACCACCCGGTAGCGTAGCTACCCGACTGATTGTCCGCAAGCAATGCGGCCATTTGGCCATGCCAGGGTGTGTTTAGATCCCAAAATTTGGGTGCAAAATTCAGCTGTCACGTCGTATACTTTTAAAGACGTTTCGCTTTTGTTAGTGGTAAATATTATCGTGTAACTAGGCCAAAAGAATCGTCCGAATATACATCTAAACTGTGCGATTAGTTTTTAATTACCTATAAATTTTATAGTGGCCAAACGTTTTTGGGTGCATTCAATGTTTGGATGTGATGAGAATTTTTAGAAACTTTTGGTTTTTTGGTTGATGTGACTAGGAACTAAACACACCCAAATGGCATCTGATCTGATAGTGCACAAAAGATTAAAAACATTGGTCTCCAGCCAGAAATCTCAGGGGTGAGGAGTGTGCGTTCCGCAGACATGCTGTCGCAGTGCTGTCGCAGCGTCGGCAAAACTGGTGAGGATCGTGGACAGTCTGTAGGCAGTGGCCTAGCAGTAGCTCACATTCCCGGAGAAGATACCCCCACGTACAAGAAAAAAAAAAATACTCCTGCTACAATAGTAAACTGTAAAAAAAACCAAATATATCACGAGTAAAAAATCAAATAATACTCCCTCTGTCCCATGGAGTTCGGCCGTTTTTGACTTTTGAACTTCATGTTTAACCATCCGTCTTATTCAAAATATTTATGCGAATTATAAAATAAATTAATTAATATTCAAATATCTTCATTGATAAAATAAGTCGTAATAAAATAAATTATATTTGTGCAAAAAAATTTAAATAAGACGAAGATCGAATAAGATGGCAAGACGGAATCCGGGGTGATAGGCTCAGTGGAAGGGAGGGAGTACCTCGATAGTAAAAGTACTGTACGCCCAAGAGAGACAAGATGCAGTCACAAAGTTCAGCCCATCCCATCCTCTTTTTACCCACGAGGTCACGCATTTTGAGGCGTTACGAAAAAAAACAAACAGTAAAAAAGTGATAAGAGCAAGTTTAATAGCTTTCGCCGGCCAGAAGCGAGCGAGATGGTGGTGGCCCCCGCAGTCAGGTCGCTGCTCAGCCAATGGCAAGACGCGCAGCGCGTCTCCGCCGGTGTCAGTCGGCGTTTCGTTCTCCGCCCACTTGACTCTCTCTCATCTGCCACGCAAGCTCCCCGCCGGCTCCCCGCCAACCATTATACTTGCTCTAAACGAGCTAGTACGAGTACAGTACTACTCCATCCGAAGAGTCATCATACAGTGACAGTCAAGTCTGAGATCAATAATTCAATCCAGACGGACGATTGGACGAACCAAACGACGAACGACTGTTCTGATTCACCTTAATTTCCCAGTTCATGAATGAAACAACAGCATCACCTACACCTACACCGAAGTTTGCCCGATCGAATCGAAGAATGAATGCGTCGACAATTCCTCACGCGGCTACGTACTACACATTTTCGCTGCCGATCTCAGTCACAGCAACCTTTTTCTCGCTATCAGCTAGTGAACGACGGTCGAAGCTTACGGCATTGCAGTACGGCAGCTCAAAGATCCGAGCTTGCTTGCGAGCGCGACGGACGATGGCCGTCGTGCGGTTCACTTCACTTCACTTGGCGCCGACGCCGAGCGTGAGCTCCAGCTCCTCGGCGGCGACCTCGTGGATCCGCTCGCCTTCCCACGGTGTGACACGGCCCTTGTCGAACTCGAACTCCGCGGGGCCGCTGACCCTGATGCCGCCGATGTCCGCGGGAGCCATCCCGTCCAGTTCCATGGAGTTGGAGGCGGACGCGCCGGCGGACGGATTGACGAGGTTGTAGGTGGGCGACGCGGGCGCCGTGGTCGCCGCGCCCACCTGGAAGCTGATCCAGCGTCCAGAGTCGACCGTGGAGCAGACGTCGGACTCGTCGCACTCGGGGATGGTGTCCGGGTGCTCACGCCGGCGGGCCCGGGTGGGGCTGGCGGGGGCGGAGACCGCGAAGAAGGGGTGGCGGAACGGGTCGGCGACGACGGCGTCCCAGTCGGGCTTGCGGACCTTGGTGGGCGGCCGCGACGCCGCCGTGGGCGAGGAGAGCGGCGGCGTGACGGGCGCGCTGCTGGAGACGCGGAGCGGCGGGAGGTTCGGCAGGCCCCGGAGGAACGGGAGCAGCGAGGAGGCTGCGGCGGCGGCGGCGACGGCGGTGGTGGCCGGGCCAGGGTTGTGGTGGTGGTGGTGGTGGTTGCTGCCGCTGCTGTGGTCGAGGCGCGTCGGGCTCGGGAAGCTGGACGACACCGGGCTGGCGTGGTAGGATGGCACCGGGCTCGTGAAGCTCGAGGATGGCGCGCTCAGTAGCTGCGAGGACGAGCACGGACTCATCATCCCCGGCGGCGGCTTGCATCCCTGCCACCAAGAAACGCAAGGTGAGTTCAGTTCACAGCTTATCGAAGGCTATCTCCGTCGACCGCCGGATCTGCGCGCGGGCGCGGACAAAGCACCCGGCAAGCAAGATCCAGGAACGAACGGAGGAGAGATCGGGGACCAGGAAGTAAAAAAGCGTCGAATTTCCTCACCTTTCGGTAGGTGGTGCCGTCGTCCTCGACGACCCATCCGGCCTCGCGGCAGAGCGCCTTGAGCACCTCGTTGTTGTCACAGTGCTTGGGCAGCTTGTAGTTGCCGAGCGCGCGGAGGCCGGTGAAGATCTTGGCGGCGATGGCCCTGCGTCGGCGCTCCCGGCGCTTGTTGTTCTCCCGCTCCTTCCACGTCGGCGTCCGGCCCAGCGCTCCCGCCGCCGCCGCTGCCGCTGCCGCTGCGGCCGCCCCCGACGTCATGCTCAACCCGGCCCTTCTCTTCCCCCGCGAATCGTTCCCCGACCTGCCTCACCTTTTCTTTAGTGGAGACGGGGTGGGTGGCGTACTGCACAGTATTGACTAGTGGGGGAGGGAGGCGACTGCCGAGGGAGAAGATGGCTGCTGCTGCTGCTGTGTGCTGCTGCTGTGTGTGCTGAGCTGCTGGCGCGCTGAAGTAGAGTACGAGTAGAGAGTGTTGTGTGGCATGGCATGGCATGGCGTGCGAGGTGCTTTGAGCTTTCCGCGTCGCGGGCCCGGGCGGGCTCACGAGGGTGGTAGTGGTACGGTAACCTTTTTACTTTACTGCAACTGGGTTGGCTAGATTCTACTGGCACGGCCATGGTGGGTGGGTGTGGGTCTTTTTCTCTGCCCGGCTCGGCTTTTGGTGAGCCTAGCCAGACGAGAGTGTGCTGCGCGTGAGTGTACTCCCTCCGTAGAGTAGGGCCGGTGCGCGGGCGCAGCGGTGCCGGGCACGTGCCTTGGGATTTGCGACGGCGAGCTTCACGGCGGCTCACCGTCGTAGGCGTCCAGCAATGCAAGTACAGTAGCATCTCTCGTGGGAAAGGAGGCGGCGGTACGTAGCTGTGTTGGTACGTTTCTTTTTGCAAAGTGGCGTAGGGTGGCACTTTATGCGGCGCCGCAGTGTACTACTCGAGTAGCGTGTACTCACATGAAGATTTGACGACCTCAGAGCAAGAAAAAAATAATGGGCAAAAGACTTGTTATAAGTCGAGTTATAAGAGTCAAACCATACAATAGTTAGTGTTTTAATTAGCTCCAATTATTTTTTTATACTAAATGGTTTCATTCTCTTCCTCCTCCTCCTCACATACATTTCTCGTTAGGGACCCACTGCTACCTATGCATCCGTCTTCAGCTTGTGCTTAACTAGTAGCCAAGCTCTCATCTCTCTCCTCTCTTCTCTCCTCCACCTCGGAAAAATTGTGACCAAATTTGCTATGTTCCCCATTATCAGACTTCTTCTCAGTGGAAGGGATTAGCAGCAGCAACCGCAGTGTTGGTGCGTACAGTATCGTCTCTGACGTCTCTTGATCCGCTGATCCCATCTCTCATGCCATGTACTGTAGTACGTAACAGCCAGTGAATGTGCCGCCGTCCAACAATGGCGCCTCCACCAAAAGGCACCGTTCCTTGCCAAGACGACGCAATGGCACTGCCTGTTTGGAGAGCCCGGATAATGTCAGTTCATCAGTCCAGTGGAAAGGCCTCCCACCTTGATCTGAGGTCGCGATTAGGATAATCCGGCCGCCGGGAGAGACAAGGCTGTCAGCCAGTGACAGTGCCTTCAAAGCTCCGTTGCTTTGACTGGACCGTACTGAAACACTCATGAATCATGATTCACTGTTGGACGGACGGACGTGGCACCGGCCCCGCGCTCGTCCTCACCCATGGTCACTGGAGTGGAGTGGACGGACCGTACAGAGGGCGGACGGGGACCATCTGGCGCCGCCGTGAAGGCGTGGACCGTGTGCCGGCATCCGAAAATTACCGTTCCAGTTTGACCACGAGATTTACGGGCGTGGAAGACAGCCCAGTCCATTTTGTTACCCGGCCGCTTCGCAGATTTTATTCGGGCCGCGGGTAAGTGTTGTTGGTGTCCAAGGCCCAAGGCCCGTCTTTACTACTGTACCAACCTGGATGGGAATAGGGCAAACAGAAGGTGCATATGGGCTTGATGGCCCAAAACTTACAACCCACATGCAGATCATGAGGGAGAGGCCAGATGGGCCTTTTTTTTTACTTTGCTGATGTATAATGTACGTTATTTATTAATCTACTCTTAAACGTCCTGAGCATGCTAGCCGCCTAGCGTTTTTTAACCTTGCCAATTTACAATTCCTTGTAAATCTAGAAAGCAGCGCAGCATTGCCGCGCGACGGCGTTGGGAAGCCAGTTCTATACTGAATCTAGTGTTGACCTTTGACCCTTTTTTTTTTTTTTGTTCTGAAGGCTTTTATTATTTTGAGATTAGTATACAACAACTAATATTAGTGCATATATTGTGTTAGTGATATAAGCAATTTTTGTATAAAACTCGAAAAGATGCAATGTATTGAAGTACAAGCACAACCTATATGTCTATTCTTTTTTTTTTTCGTATGCAATTTGAAAGGTTTACCAATGACAATCTAGTGTTCTCAGTGACTGAGAGCTGATCTAGACATATTCACGCATCTCGGGCTGCCAAAGAAATAATCAAAGGAAAAAAAAACAGAATTAAATACCATAATAATACCTGCCTTGCTCACATAGTATACAATTGGCGTTGACCATATAGAAACTCACAATATCTCGCTGAGAACAATAGGTTCAGTATCTTAAGTTGATCCAAAAGTGCTAGTCCCAATAAGAACTGAACTTGAGAGCAAGGTAGAGGAAGAGTTAACATGAATAATCGTAATTGATTGATCTAACAATTCCTTTAAATGACAGAAATAGCTTAATGAGCTTGTGAGAAGCCAAGGAAGGTCAGATTAGTGTCACTCCCTTCTTTTAATTTGCCGTTATCATGAGGTGAAGAAAATGAGAGGCCTTGTCTCTTACACACGTGCTTGTCCTGGTCTTTAGATTGAACTTTCCTTTTCTCTACAGTAGCGGCAGCAAAACTTTCGGCCCATCGCAAGATACTTCAGCGGCAAACTTGACAGATAAGGCACATAAATTTCACCTGTAGTATATAGTAAAAAATATACTACTAACTGTCAGTTGTGTAAACTATGAGATATCAAGGTTCATTTCATGATATTTTCTATACTACAAATCTGAAATGGTAATAAAACTGAAGCAAGCAATTGTTTCTTTCTATACCAACTATGATACCAGAAATGACATGTGAAATACAGGATCCATGTAAGACAATTATTGGCCCAATTTAATCACAGAGAAACAACACAGGAGGATATAATGAGCAAAGATATATTACTATGTTCTCATAATCAATATCGTTATAGACTTATAGAACTCAGCATTGAAATTCAGCTTGGCATCGGAAGCTGCATTGGTTTCTATTCTACTGTGCCTCTGGAACAATTAACAGAACTCCCTGCAGAGTTAAAACTAAGAAAGAACGAAAAAGGTAAGAGCCATGATAATTTGATAAGATCTAAGTATCCTTCTTCAATACAGTAAGAGATGATATATAGTGAAGATTTAGGAAAGCTTTTCTATGTTGCAAACAAAAAATTAACATGAGCATATAGTCAAAGTTTTAACCACTACAGGTCTGTGGTGATATGTTTTTTTTTTAGATAAAAGGATTTTATTTTCATTACGCAAATGAAAAAGGTCCCGCCTCTACATCGGAAGATGTATGTGTCCACAAATTATTACAAATGATACTTTGGGGAAGACTCCATCACCCAACAAAGTAATCCAGGCAAAATGGCTAAGATAAAGCAAAAAAGTTTCTCATAATCACCTATTGGTCTCTCTCTCTTCTCTTTTCCAGAATCTGACATCCGGCTGTTGCATTGCCTTCAACAAGCTCATGTCACGTTCATTAAAATATGGATCTCCCCATCAGCGAATGCACCTAATTCAATAGGCAGATTGCACTCATCAAAGTGTGTGATGTCTTGGCCTTTTGAAAGACGCAATTCAGCCTCTCTTCTTTTACCAAGGTGAATGGCTGCTTCCTCTGGATCTTGAGGAACAAAAGTGTTCCAGTAGTGCACAAACTTTGCAGAATATCTGAACAATTTGAACCTGCAATCCATCTCGGCATCGGCATGGTCACGTTCCTTGTTGAAAGCTTTGCACCAGCGCTCATATAAGGAGCGTAGAGCTTCATCCGACTCGAGGTCCTTGTCCGTCGGGATCTTAGCATCATCTGGCAACAAGTGCGCGTAATGGGCGGCGGAAGCGAAGTGGCTGAGAGCACCGTCACGTGGCTTCGTGGAGGCTTCGCCGCGAGCGGCCGCACGCGCGCTGAGCGGGAGGCCATGGTTGCCATGGCGGGGGACGATATACTGAGCGAGATCACATCTTTGCCAGTAATGCGTGCTTCCTCCGCTTCAATTTTCTTCAACAAGTCAATATTTCTTTCACTTAACGGATAGTGCCCGTCGGTAATTGGACCAAGTTGATATGGCACAATAAATTCATCTAAATCTGAGATGTCTTGGCCTTTTAAAAGCATTAATTTGGCCTTTCTTCTTTTCTTAAGGTATTTTGCTACCTTCTTTGGATCGGCAGGAACGCTAGTGTTCCAGAAGTGCGCAAACTCTGCATAATACCTGAATATTTTGAACCGGCGAGCCATCTCGGCAGGGTCATGTTGCTTCTTGAAAACCTTGCACCAGCGCTCATATAAGGCCCATACACCTTCATCGGAAGCCATGTCCTTGTCCGTCGGAGATTTAGCATGATCTGGCAGGCGCAGGTACTCGTCGCGGGAAGGGAAAGGCGGCCTCGTGGTCGTGGAGACATGGCGGCCGGGACACAAGTTTGCGGCTGCGGGTACGCCAGCCGCACGCGCTGAGCGGGATGCCATCACAGCGGCGCGAGACGCTTTACGGACAGCCGGCAGGAGAGTTGCCGATCTGCGAATACTGGACCCCCTGCACCAGGAAGAGGGTGGGATCGGTTTACCTGGAAGGCGCAGGTAATCGGCGATGGAAGGGAACGGCTCGGGAGGCTTCATTGTCGTGGAGACATCGCCGCCGGGAGCAGGGAAGCTCTCGAGGGGACACAAGTCCCCTAAACCTAAGTTGGCGGCTGCGGGTACGCTGGCCGCACGCGCTGAGCGGGATGCCATAACAGCGGCGCGAGACGCGAGCGAAGCTTTACGGACAGCCCGCAGGAGAGTCGCCATAGTCGCCATGGCGGCGACCGGCGAGAGATGCTTTGGTTTGCTGCAGATCTGAAAATAAGAAAACTTTGTATTAGATCCGTTCAGTGGTGATATGTTAGGGGCCTATATTTTTTCTCCCAATATCTATGTGTTTAGGTCCAAAAAAAATTAGGATAAAAAAAATTGTCAATGTCCAAATTATCTTCTAATAACTAAATTTGAGCCCGCTTGGAGATGAGATTAGTTGGCCCGGTAGTTGATGGAGGAGTAGCGATCCTTTCTACGCGCCGCCGGGTCCTCTCCTCCGCACAGGTTACTCTCGTGCGATCGATCTCGCGCGGTCATCGATCGCCGGCCCCTCGTACTGCAGCTGCCGCTGGACCTAGGTCGTTCATTTACGTCGTCCAGGGTGGTACACATCGCCGGGCACTCACTCTACATACGTTCTCTGCATCACGGTAGCTGCAGGTTTGAGATTCACATTGCGCATCAATCTAAGACGCAAATGAATATGTACAAAAGAAAGACAAAATTAAACTGATATAATGTCAATCTACCACTGACTGACTGATATAGTTCATCCTCAAAAGTTGCCTGATTCCAGGACCAAGCTTAAAAAAAATAGAGTGCTGACATGACTACGTACACATGAATCAAGAGCCATGAGTATATTAGCGCGCATGAAAACAGAGAGAATTCAACAATGGTATACATGCCAGATCCAACTTAAACAACCCATGTTCTGATCAGTATATGCGACACGCACACACAACCGGAAGCCTAGCACTGACAAGACACAAGATTACCTACGTCTAGCATCGCGCGCGGTTGCCTCGTCCATGACCTAGGCGAATTGGACTAGCTAGCAGCTTGCCCATGACAAGTACGCGAGGCAGCCGATCGAGTACGCGAGAACGTTCTGGTCCGGCCGGCGGCCAAGTATGCGAGAACGTGGTCCGGCCGAGTACGCGAGGACAACTCTGGCGGCGGCCGATCGGACCTGGCGAGTACGCGAGAACAACTAGGCGGCGGCCGAGTACGCGAGGTACGCGAGAACAACTGAGCATCAACGGCAAGGGAAGGAGATGGTACCTCGACGGCGAACAGATGTCCGGCGGCGCGAGCAACCTAGCTCGCTGCGCGGGAAGTTCCGTGAAAGTTCTCTCTCGCGCGAAACCTTCTTGGAATGAGGATAGGAGCCGTATCGAGCTCGGAGATATACGCGTTCCTTGCCGGTGTTTTGGAGTTGCCCAAAGATTGGGACATAGTATTGGGTACTGTTGGAGGAGAGTTTTTCTCCTTTTCCCAAAAAAACCAGGATTGGGAGATGGTTTAGGATACTGTTGGAGATGCTCAGCCCTTACCTGTTATGAAGAATTCCCATTTTTTTTTAAACAATCAAATGCATGTATAGGACACTTAAATGGAGTCTTGGACCAACATCATTGTTTCATGCCCATGAGTTCAGACTCTGACAATCCACGTGCTAGCTTTGCAATGTTGTTCTTTAGAAACCTAATAGCACTTCATAGCATGATATTTGTTGGTTTTTGACTATAACTGTTGATTTTGGGAAGTATGATATATGTAGATTTTTATTTGGATGTGTGCTTGAGTTTTCACAATTATTATTCACACATCTGATTGTACAGCTATTCCTAGTTTTCAGTTCTATTTTTTTTTTAAAGGAAGTGGCAGGAGCTCTGCCGCTCAATTAAGTTAGAAAAGAGTTTTATGTACACATGGCACCTAAGGTGCCTAACACCATGGTTCTAAGACCAAAAAGAGGAAAAGTCCCGAAAAGTCCCCTCACTACTAGTTGGCCTCCACATCAAAACTCATTGCTCTATATCTTTGGGCTATATCTTCTTTGGTCCAGTAGGCGACCTGTTGCGCCGTTTGAAATGCATTTTCGAAGATCCTTCTATTTCTCTCCTTCCACAGATTCCACATGATGTAGATAACAATTCCGTTGAAACGCCTACGGTCTTGCTTTGGCACCCTGTTGCACTCAATTTCCCACCATTCGCCCAAGGAGACGGGGTCTTGTTGTGGGAGTTGCACGATAAATTATCCCAAGTCAAAGATCTGATCCCACACGACTTTTTGCAGAGGGGCACATCAAGGATAAATGTATCCCCATCTCCAAAGGCCCATTACACAAGACACCATGATCCCGATGAGGCCAATTTCTCATTTGCAGATTATCAGCGGTTAAGGTTTTGTTGTGCGGAGGATCCGTGGCATGAATTTTGCGCTTATTTTCTACCTCTCGCTCTCCAAATGAGTTCATGTCGGAATTTTCGGTGTGATCCGTGAAACTGAATCATGTGCGCCGAGCGGGTGGAGTAGATTCCATTAGCCATCCATTTCCATGTAATCGTGTCCTGCACGTTAGGCTGTAATTGCACTCCTTGCAATCTAATCCATAGGCCAACAAACTCCTAGACCTGTAATGACGATGTGATGCATGCACGTAGTGATCTGATCCAATTACTGTTGTTCAATTCTTGGTTCTTCGTGCGCACCAATTTGAATAGGTTCGGTGCCAAATATTTGGGCGCCTCTCCCTCTAACCAGCTATGGTGCCGGAAGCATGCCTTCTTGCCATCACCAATGGTGATCATAGTGGAAGCATTGAAAAGCAAACGATTCATGTCAGTTCGACGGAGGGGCGTCCATTTCAGTTCTATTTTTCAACTACATATAGTGCTAATTGGAATATGAAACTTCGACAATTGCTATTCAAACATACAATAATTCAGACTTGTTACAAATCATTGTATTTTTTTGTATGGATAGTGTAGTTTGAGATAGCTGAGAGACTCAAAACGATTGCATAAAAATATATAAATTTGAAACCATGCCTGAAGATATACATATTTCAGCATGCATGTATTGGAGCTCTCACCAAATAGTTATCTTTCTAGTTCTCCAAACAACTAAAGACTTATGAGCATCATAAAACTTAATAAATAGGTGTCACCTCTGATCCAATAAGCATGTACTCTGTTGTAATTTATAATTCATTTATTATGTTGCGAGCCCGCCCTTCTAGGGTCACGCCGCCCGGCGGCGCCGCACCGCCATGCTCGGGTCACGCTCCAAATACCGTGCACCCCTCCACAATGGGGTCATGCTCGCCCCCTCACCGTCGCGGCGGGAGTGTAGGATCTCCTGACGCTTAAGGAGGCCTAGGGGTGAATAGGCCTGTAAAAAAATCAACTCGAAATTCTATCAAATTACAGTCACGGTGACTATCTATAGATTGCCATTGCCGATCTCAACAAAGATGAAAAATACGTAATTTGAAATCTGAGTTGTTGATTCTAAATCGATGTACTTTTTTTTTGATAAGAAAAAAATTCCATTGATATTAAAGCAAGTTACATCCTCTCATTACAAAAAGTAAACCAAACTACTCCATCTCCATTGATGGGAGACAAGAAACCTTGAAAAAGCCATAAATTCCACAATCTAGGATGACCATCCCAAACGGATATGCCACGGACGCAAAGCTCCGTCTGAACGAACGAGGGGTCATCTCACCATCCACCGTCGTCATCCTCATACCCATCACTTTTGCAAAAGAGGAATAAACCGCTAAAACTCCACATGCAAACATAATGAAATTGGCGCCGCCGATTACGCCGTCGAACTCATCGCCGTTGCCTTCACCGTCGTCGCCATGAGAGAACACAAGTCCAACCGACATCCAAATAGATATCGTTGGAAAACTAAATCTCACTAGCCCATCGCCATGGCTGCATAGAACCACAAATGGTGACAAAGGAAGGGCCGGAGTACCATATTCTCCATCAATGGTGATGTCTTCGCCTTGCCATCACCGCCGAGGAACAACATGCTCCATTGCTCCATCGACGATCTTGACGACGCCTTATGTCGTGGCCAATCTCTTCGATTAGATCTCCGGAGAAACCTTGAACCTTAAAGACTCAATCTACTAGGAAAAAACTTATTAAAAACGATGGATCCCCACTCCCTTCAACCCCTCGTGATGCCTGAGGAGAAGGGAGGGGACCAGCGGCGGTGGAAAGCGGGAGCCGGCGGCGGCGGCCCTATGGTTTGGGTACCACCGCTTCCGCTTGGTCTGCTGACGTATAACAACCTATTTAGAAGTCTAAATCTGATGTACTTACAACCTTACTACACAAATGTGAATCACAGATCGATACCTAGAACAAGCTATATCGATAAGACTCACTAGATCGATCTCAAACCCTAGAAATCAATATGAACTTGCAAGAAAAGTAAATGAAGCACACAAGATACCGATTTATCCCGTGGTTCAGGTTCAGCACAAAGGTTATCCTAAGTCCACTTGTTGAGGAAGCCACAAAGGCTTGAGCTTGCCACTAAGGCTTGTCTTTCCCTTGTTCTCAAGTCAAGAGAGTTAACTCCCGAGATGAGGGGTGATTTTTAGTTTCAAATGAGGATTACAAATCTCCCAAGGCTGCCACACAAGTTGGCAAGCTCAAGGGCGATGCCTAGCGGGCTAGGAGCAAGCTCCAAGAGTAACGAACTCTAGGGCCACCGCCAAACGTGAACCTAATGCTCTTTTGAGTTGGGAAATCAATAGATATGCTCTCAATTGAAGTTTGTTGCCTTTTCTCTCAAGATTTGGTGTTGGGAATCAAGGATTGGCTTGGGAGCTTGAGGAGCAACAATGGAGGAGAGAGAGTCGAGCTTTGGTCCGCTTTTACAAATCGGGATGCGAGGAGGAAGAAGCTATGGTCGTTGGGAGGCCGGCCTCCAACAGGGCCCGGCTTCGGCGCAAGCCCACCAACCCCAGCATGGCCGCGCCCCCATGCGCAGCGCCGCAAAACAAGCCGGCCCAAAGATGCCACCGCAACCATCTGCGTTGCGCTAAGGAGGGCAGCCCCGTCTTTTCACCGCCTCGACCGCCGACGCCCGGGACCCGCCCTCTCATCATCTTTTTCCTTCCCCTCTCTCACGCTCTCTATTTCGCCCGATGGGGTTAAAGAAGGAGCGCTCATCCCGGGAGGCTCTAGAGCTGTGCTCGCGCTCGTGCCGATCCCCACGCCCGTCCGCCCGCGTCCCCCATACGCCAAGCCACCCTGGTAGGGAGAAACCACCCGGTCGGGTCACGCGGCCGACGTCACCATGGAGGTAAAAGCAAGCTGCGACCGCCATCGCCATGACCTGTTCCCCCCTGAGAGGAGCCTCGAATTCAAAATCACGGACGCCCAGGCGGCCACGTCATCTGATCGCGCCCGTCCCAGCTTAGCCGCCCACCTTGGCCATGGAAGCCGCCCGCCTATAAAACCTAGGGCAAGGAACCCTAGGGTTTTCCCCATCGCCAGCCGCCATCTTGGTGGCATCCACCATTCCACGCTAGACCAAAGAAAAGGAGAAGAAGGGGAAGTTGGGGAGAAGGAGGCGGGAAAGAGAAGGAGCCGCTGGCGTGGCCGCCGCTTCCGTCGGTGCTCGCCCGGCGCCACGGGAGTGTCGTGGTACCGCGATCCGAGAACTAGCAAAGAGCCGCGCCACCTCGCCGCGATCCGCCTCGACCGTTGCAACCCATGGTGAGCACCTAGCCGACCCGTTGTTGCTCGCCGTTGCATATGCCGATAGATGGTCGCCATGTTGCCGCCATGTTTGAGTTAGAAGCCTGTTTATATTCTCACTCGAATGGGTTTCAGAGTGCAAACTTAGTCCACAGCCCACAATTTCATAGCGACTCGGCTTCACAATTTTCAGACAATCTAACATGATGTATAGCAATTAAGCTTCTCTCACGGCACCCCTTGTCTAAATTTTTTGTTTAAGGATTGTACATAAAAATACTATTTCTCGCTTATTTTAATGATGTGCAATATAAAATTGATAAAAATTGTTCTACAATTGCTAAATTTAGATATTGAATCTTTGAGGAAGAATATTGGACCAAAGAGGAAGAGTATAAGACTTGAGAAGAAGAATATATCGAAGGGCCTTGAGAGGGAGAAGAGAAATATTAAATTTGAGAGGTAACACTCAAAAGAAGAAGAATATGAGAGCTCTGAAGATGGCTTAGAGAAGGAATATGGGAATATTGGATATTAGAAGACAACTCAAAAGGGAAGACCGGTTTTATAGAAATTGTGATTGAGTGGGTCGCAGAATTTATCTGGGCCACCGGTAAAGTGTTGTTGGGGCCCAAGGACTAAGGCCCGTCTTTGCTACTATACCAACTATCCATAAGGCCCGACGATACCACTTGGCCCAATTTTACTTCCTGACCCGTCATTTTATCTTGGGCTGCTAGGTGGATTTTTTTGAATATAAATCTAACTCTTTTTAAAACAAAAAAAAAAATCAAGTTTATTCACGTTTAGAAATTATTTGCACCAGGTATCCTTTTGGTCGCGCCGGGCGGGGCACGACTTTTTCACACCGTCGCGCCATATGCGGTGGCGCGACAAATGGTGCCACGTTGGCACATGTGTTTGACCGAGGCTGGCGTGGAACACGGTGGAGCCCGCTGTGTTGCGGTGGCGCAACAAGCTTCTTATCACCCATGCGAGATCAATGGCGTTACTGCTATACTTTGCGATGAATGATTGAAGCATGTGATCGTGGATGTTGGGTTGGTTTCAATATGCAAGAAGGATGCGTGCGGATCATCGTAGTATCTTTTTCTTGAAATACTAGCACTGTAATACAAGACTAGTATTGTAATACTGACAGATCGTTGAACCAAGTATTCAATTCTTTGGAGATCACTAATCAGTACTAGACCACTACGACTAGTATCTCCGTGATACAATGAAGATTTGGAGACACCCCCCATCCCAACTCCCAAGCATTCAGTTCCACGGTTGGAACCTCGAACACTGCTCTGCATGAGGTCAGTAACCTGGTTTACTCCTCTCCGAAATTAACTGTATATTATTTTGATTTATTTCCTACTACGAAATGTTCGACGGGTTCATCGTCCACTCCTCTGTTTCTCTTGGAAAGAACCACTCATATTTTGCAATTTTTATTAGATTCAATTTTAATAAAGTTATATAGACATTGCCAAAACATCTGACGTGCTCTTTTTCTTGCAGCAAAATCCTGTCGATATGGCCTCGAAGTCGCTGTTTCTTGGAGTGCTACTTCTTTCTCTGTGCATCTCGTCGTCGTCCTCTGATCCGTTACGCCCAGATGAGCGAGCATCACATGACTACCTTCGTTTTGCCGAGGTCGAGCGGCACTGCTGGCCCGTGCTCTCCTCGGCCACCGTGCTGGCTTACGACGCGAACCGCGGCAGCGACCAGATGAACTGGCTGGCGTCCTTCGAGAAGGGCGACTGGCTTCAGGACGCCAAAGGCCACGCACCCTTGATGCCGTTCGACGGCAGCGACGTACCGACCGGCGCTCGCCGGCAGATGGCACCTCTCTCCCTGGCGACGTTCATGCTCACGCACGTCGACATGGGACGCGGTGGTGCGACGACAGCATTCAACGCCAGCGGCGTCCTCGAGCTTTCCATCTCCCGGAAGAACCGAGATGCGGAGATCTCGTCGTTCAGCTGGACGAGAACCCCGGTCTGTTCGCCGGAGTTCAAGATTTCCCCGGCGCCGCAAAGCTCCGGATCAAATTTGAAGGCGTGTACACGGGAGACAGCAAAGGGCGATGGCGGCGGCGAAGGCGAGAGGGTGCTGTGCATGGTCGGGAGCGCCCTTCTCCCGACGCGCAGCACTGGCGGCGCGGACCCGTGGACTGGGCCAAGGACTCCGGCAGGAGCGGCTTCCTGCCGCCGGTCATGGCAGACGACAACATTCTGCTCGTGCTGCGGTTCCCGATCATGGCTACACTGACGACCAGGGCGGTGCTCGGTGAGATGAGGAGCACCGGCGCCGCGTCAGCCGCCGCCTACTTCGACCCAGTGCAGCTGGTGTCGCAGCTCTGGTCCACCCCGTCCCCGTACCAGTACCAATCTGAAGAGCTCGTTGCTGACACGTGCAGTCCGCTCCCGTCGATCGAGTCAAGCGACGTCGTCGGCAGCCGTGGGGGCAAGCTGTTTAATGGCAGCTACCTGTGCGAAGTCCTGAGACGCTACAGCTATGCCCTTCAGGGTGTGGTCACCTCGCCATCGACCTGGCAGTGCAGCTCGACCTCGACGACGCTGGGCTCGTCGTGCCGAAGCTTCGGCCCGTTCGAGATGGACCGGGCAGCAGGCGAAGACGAGCTCACCGAAGTTGGCATCGTGATGAAGCACCTTTACTGTTCCACGGATTCGGCTGGCACCGAAAGGGTGTCCGTCGTGCTCCGAGCCCTGCCTCCGTGGGAGGACCGGTACACGGCGGTGCAGCGCTCGGGGCTCAGCGGGTTGACGCTGTCCGCCGAGGGCGTCTGGATGCCGTCGGCGGGGAAGGCCTGCTTGGTGGCGTGCCGGGGCACTGGCGGTAAAGAGTGCCATTTCCGGATGTGCCTGTACATCCCCATGACGTTGTCAATCACCGGCCGCAGCATAGTGCTCGGGGAGATAACCAGCGTCAATGCAACCGGCGCCGGCGAGGTGGCGCGCTCGTCGCTGTCGTTCCAACTGAGCCTGTATTCGCCACGGTTGTGGAGCTACGACGGCCCACAGCTGGCGTTGGAGTACAACTACACCAAGGTCAAGCTTGCCGGCGAGCTTCTCCGGCGCGGCGAGCCAAGGTTCAGCCTCCGCAAGATCACCGAAAACTCCAAGATCACCGCAAGCTCACTGATGCCCCTCAGATATCCGAGGGCAGATTTCGACGCTCGAGACTACAATTCAAGCTTGTCCAGCCTCGCCGGCGAGCTTACTCTCCGTTTCACGACGGCGCCGAGCATGTTCCGGCCAGGATGGCTCGATCAGCCTGTCGTGCATCTGGAAATCATCTTTCTGGAGCAGGTCAGCGATCCACGTGCGTCCAGAGCGAGAGCGTCACCCAAAACTAGCGAACAAGGGTCCATGTCGAAGATGAGGCAGCTTCTGATCAATGTGTCCGCCGAGCTCACGGTCTTTGGCCGCCGTAACTGGGTTGCAAGCTCAGCGATGTCTTTGGAAGGCGTGTATGATCCCAAGAACGGCAGGATGCACCTCATCGGCTGCCGGGATGTTCGACTCCGGTGGCCAAACTTGTCAGCCAACGGAGATCTCGAGGAAGGGATGGACTGCTCCATCGAGGTCAGAGTTGACTACCCACCCACGAACACGCAGTGGTTCATCTGGTCGACGGCGAAGGTTCGTATAGCGAGCACAAGGGACGCCAGCGACCCGCTGCATTTCCACACGATGAAGCTCCAGGCTATACCGACTCACTATTCCAAGCCCCGGCCAGACGATGTCAATAGAGGGGTCATCAACGGCGTCCTCGGCATCGTGCTGCTGTCAGCCTCCATTGCCGCCGGTCTCAGCCAGCTCAGGCACCTCAAGGCCCACGCCGACGTGGCGCCGTACGTCTCCCTCGTCATGGTGTGCGTGCAAGCTCTCGGACTCGGCATGCCGCTGTTCACGGGCATCGAGGCGCTAGTGGCCAAGGCCACCATACGCAGCGGCGACACGACCGCCATGCCGCCGTCTTCCCCTTCCTACGCGCTCATCATGAATTACCCGCTATACCGCTCCATCGACCAGGCGGTGAAGGTCCTCAGCCTCGCCGCGTTCGTCGTGACGCTGCGCCTCGCCCAGAAGGTGCACCGGTCGAGGGCGCGCATGCTTGCCAGGTCGCCGCTCGAGCCGGGGCGCGTGCCCGGCGACGCCAAGGTGTTGAGGTACCACTACGCCGCTCACCTGGCCATCTTCTTGCTCATCCTCGCGCTGAACGGAGAAGCCATGACCGTCGAGGAGCACGTCGCGCTGCTGCAGGACCTGTTCCTGCTCCCGCAGGTGATCGGCAACGCGCTGTGGCGCATCAACTGCAGGCCTCTCGCGGAGAGCTACTACCTGGGTGTCACCGCCGTGCGCCTGCTGTCGCATCTGTACGAGCTCGTGCGGCCGCCGCCGTGGTCGCTACTGTACTCTCACGAGTACAGGAACGCCAGACGAGCCGTGTTCTCCAATGCTTGGGACATGGCGGTACCGGCCGGGGCCGTCCTGCTCGGGATCGTGGTGTACGTGCAGCAGCGGTGGAATTATGCGATTGTGAGTAGGATGGGCATGGCGGAGCAGAGGAAATTGCAGCACATCTTCTAGGGTGGATTGTTCTATGTAATGGACTAACAGTTTTACTAGGAAACTGCAGCAGCACAACCATTGTGTTTCAACTTTGTTTTCTTCCCCTTTATTTTTGAAATGATTGTTTTCTCCCTTCTTTTTATGTTTTGTATTAATTAGTGGGTTCATCTATCTATATAACTAGGTGAATTCCCAAGCGTATTGTTGGGGTATGTAAAATTAAACTTAATCTAGCTAAGAGGAATTTAAAAATAATTCCAATAATGAACTAAAGAAAATACATTATCTTAATCTTAGATCTTCTTCAAAGAAAAACATAGGTCACTAATTTGTGGAGGATTTTTTTTTTTTTTTGAAACTTTATATACAACACAAAAAAATTATTAGTTTGTGGTAAGAATAGATTTGAAAAAGTAATAACATGCTAATGATCCAACATACATTCGGTGTTTGTCTTCTAATAATATATGTAACTTCAAAGAAAATCTAGACGCAGCAGACTGCTCGGTGGCGGCGCGCTCAACCACAGGTGTGAACGCGCGCTGACAACGAGCCCCAGCGGCGGCGCCGAAAATTTCCATTCCTCCGACAGCCATGGTAGCTACCGCTGCCTGTGTGCTTCCAAGAGAAAGAGTGAGCAAAGAGAGAACTAGGGTTCTGGGGAGTCGGTCGCTGCCGCATTTTGCTCGGCTGGAAATGATGGTCAACCATCGATGCATATCGGGCGGTCAACGGCAGTCGGGCTGGTTTGGCCCAACAGGAAGGCGCGCACAACGCCTGGAGAATGGTCGCGGGCCACATCGAGCGCTGGGCCACTTCGTTCATCGCATCCCGCAAATGAACATTATCGTTTTTGAATTTCTATTTCAGATGCAATTATGAATGAATAACATCAAGTTTTGATGTTAAAATATCTTCAATTCAGTTCCAAGATTGCTGAAAGGTAATAATCAAGAGGCGCTGCAGATTCCATTGCAGCCCGGTATGCATCTTAGACCTTTGTAAATTGTAATCCTCAGTTTCAAACAAAGTTTTCTCCCAATTCTAGCTGAACCCTCTCATTTGATACATTTTTGTTCATTTTCTGGAAGAATATTTATCTAAGATGCATTATATTATATATTTGCTCTGAAACCAGGGCCATCTTCAGGTTATTAAATTCGGATTATTGCATAGAGTTTTTTTTTCTTTGGCTTGATTTTCAGAACTATTGGACAACTTCAAAATTATAACACTAGCAAGGATTGGAGGTATTAGAGCCTGTGACCCAATGGGGTACATAGAAATACTTTCTTTTATCTGCTGTTGCTCATGGTCGTTTCTTGCATGTGCTGCAGTGCTCGAACACATGATACATCATAGCTTCCTTTGGGTTTCATTAACAAATCACTAAGGATGTACTTCTATTCTATGTTGTACCCCTTTATTATTCCTTTCACCTGACTCCAGCTGCCACATTTATTTAGAATAGATAAGCTATTTCAAAAATAACTACTTTGACTTCCCGCAGCAACGCACGGTATCCACCTAATATACTACACCTATATAGACAAAACCGCAGTAGCTAATTCTCTCAACACGCAAGCAAGCTGAATCACCTCATCATTCCACTAATAACCCCATTAGAATATTCTTTCAAAATGCAAGCTATCCACCTCATCATTCTACTAACAAATCGCATTTATGGTCAACTAGCATTTGCAATTATAATCTACATGCAAGCAAGACACATCATCTACTAGCATTATGCCACGCCATCCACTAATATTAACTTATAATTGTTTGTCCTTTATATAAAATAAATGTAGTCACATGAAAACCAGGCTATTTTAACTTGTTGCGCGAATGTTAGACTTTATAGATTTAGTTTAATTTAGTTTACTTTTTCCCTTCAGTCAACAAAGCTTACATCAGTGACATGAGAGGAGATAACATATAGTACTAATATATATACAAGTAATATGGACGACTATAAGACTAGACGTAACTTGTAAGCACAGGCTACCGTGGCTGAGAGCTATCTCCAGCCATCCCTCCTAGACTTATTTCTAATTTAAGAGCCAACTTATATTGTTTGAGGACCTAAATTTACAATCAACTCCACACAAAATAGACTTTTATTTTTAGTTTAGGACAGTGGATAGGAGACTGGTATTGCTAGGGGCTTGGGATTGAATTTTAGGAGTGCATGAAAAATGAGAGTTTATTTATGAGCCCCACTATAGTTGCATTTTATGCTAAAACTCCTAAAACATAGAGTAGAGATTTGATTAGGGGCTTGCACTGGAGTTGCCCTAACACGAACATGGTCATATGCATTCATTTGTTTGGTGACATGAGAAGCCCGGTAAGACCAAACATAATTTTAAAACGAGTAGCAGCGCCCACCATTCAGCTTGTCTGGACTACAGAGACCTAGAGAGGCGGAGACTAGTCTTGCCTTCTTCAGTCAAGAAAGCTTACAATACAAACGTTACAGTGACATAAAAACAGTAAATCATCCCTATAAGATTACTAGTCCAAAGCTTGCATAACCATTGAAAAGAACATGGTCTTATGCATCCATTCATTTGGTCGGATGAGACCACACAGTAAGTATATGGTTGGTTTTATACGAGTGGTCAACTGGTCATCACCTGAAGCCAAATGAAGTGCACAGCGTATGCAGAGCACATATGTAATACATCAGAATCAAGATATCAACCTCAATCAATGCAATGATAAAGTTCGAAACATTTGTTTGCATAAATTTTACTAGGTGTAGCATGCACTATCCGCAGGGATTTGATGTTCCATTCATAGTTTTTCCTTAAACATAGAACAAAGCATGCTAGTAACATATTAAGTAGGTGCTGCACTCTTCAATTGTACATGCAATACAGTTCTGTTAATATTTATCTAGCCAGAAGAAACAATAATTTGGTGATCTGGAAGCCATCAACAATTACCCTCTTGATTTTATACATATCTGCGGTGCAACCATGCTTCCTGAATCCCAAAACATACCAAAGGTCTATTGGTTTGACTCGATTCATCTCATTTAAGGCGTACGTACAGTTCTTCCAAATTGTTTGCATTCTTGAATCTTGAAGAACATAAAAGTAAATGGAAAACCTACATGCATGTAAGCATTTTTTTTCCCCAATTCAATCAACAAGGCATCCATTGGTCGACACCTTTTTTCCAACATTGACCCCCAAAAAAAATGCTTACTCTATGAAGTTTTGAACATTGCAATTGTGATACACAAGACCTTGGTTAAGACTCAGAAAAGTATATGATATATTCCGGGAACCGAGAAAAGTGCTCTGCAACTGAACATTTTGTTTAAGAGGGTTTAGGGTCTAAGATATTAAAAATGTAATTTTATCTAAAAATATATTTAAAAATGTAATAGTTTTGGTCAACCTCTAGTGCAAACATACAAGTGCTCTGCAACTGAATATTTCTGAACTGAAATTGCTTGGAGCATTTCAATGATTCATTCATGCAACAAAGTGTTCGGGCAGAGAACTCAAGAAGATAACGATGAGGCAGAAAGATTCGTTTCAATCAGGTTTCACGAATTTGATATGATATTCATATTTTTCCACTAAACAGCCTCATTACATCAAGGTACAGAGCTACAGCTAGTATACATCACATGATGATTTGGATATATTCCTGAAACCCAAGTTCAACGGCCTTACAATGTTACACATCAACAATGAGCAACAACAGAATGAAGCATCACCTTAATTCCTCCTCAGTTCTGCCTATAGGCGATATAGTTGGCCAAATGCAACAGAGGTGCAGCCTTCTCCTTGTCGAAACAATCAAGCTGCTCTATTGCATCAGAGAGCAACTTCTCTGCAAACTCCCGTGACTTCTCTAACCCCAGCAGCTTTGGGTACGTCGTCTTGTCACTTGCCAAGTCCTTCCCCGCCGTCTTGCCTAACTCCTCTGACGATTTGGTGACATCAAGAATGTCATCGACCACCACCTGGAACAGCAGCCCGATTGACCTCGCATATTTCCGCAGCCGCTCAATTTGGTCATCCGTGCCGCCTCCGATGATCGCCCCAATCACCACCGAGGCCTCAAGCAATGCGGCAGTCTTGTGGATATGGATGTACTCCAGTCGTTCCAGGGGCACCGTTTCAGATGTGCCCGTCATCTCAAGATCGACAACCTGTCGAGAGGGCAGGTGAAGCATTTTCAGCAATTTGTTTAAGCACTTGGAAGTCGCAGTCGTTATTGGAGAGTTAGTAATTTTTAATCTCTAATTCCAGCTAATGCAGACAAATAGAGCATCGACAGCACCGCCGTTAGGAAGATGCTGATGCTCCACATAAAGAATGCAGTATAAGCAATTGCTTGTTTTTTTATTTGCTGATGAATGGCGGAAAGCAATATATGATTAATAATCTGATAAAGGAAGAGACCTGGCCGGCGACGAGTCCCTCCGATCCGATGCAGCGTGCGAGCTCGCCAATGGCTCTGACGACGCGGGCGGGGTGCTTCTCCGGGTCTACGTCCGGAGGGTAGGATCCGACGCTGGCCATGTGCTGGAAGGAGAGCGAGAGCAGCGCGTCCCCAGCGAGGACCGCGATGGGCTCGCCGTAGACGACGTGGCAGGTGGGCTTGCCGCGGCGGAGGTCGTCGTCGTCCATGCAGGGGAGGTCGTCGTGGACGAGCGACATGGTGTGCACCATCTCGACGGCCGCGGCCGCGGGCATCGCCCAGGCCTCCGGCCCGCCCACGACGGCGCACGCGGCCAGGCACAGCGCGGGGCGCACGCGCTTCCCGCCCGCCAGCAGCGCGTACCGCATCGCGTCGTGCAGCGCCGCGGGGGGGTCCCGGCGGGGATGGCCGCGTCCAGCGCCCGGTTCACCGCGACCGCGCGCTCACCCATGTACGCGCTGAAGTCGAACTCCGTGGTCGCCGCCGCGGAGGCGGCGGCGGCCGCCGTGGCCACGATGGCGGAGAAGCGGCGGCGGCCGTGGCGGTGGTGGTGGTGGTGCGCCGCGATGGCGACGGAGGAGGAGGGGGAGTTCGCCCCCGCGGCGGCGGCGACCGGGATGGGGAGACGTGGACGCGCGTGGCGGCCAGCGGGTGGAAGTGGAAGGCCATGGCCATGAGTGGCGAGTTGGGGACAAGTGCGGGGACTTGGAGATTGGGGTGGCCCCGAGATGTTGCGATCTCCTTATCTTGAGGTGAAAGGAAGCTTTGGCGCTGGCCGCGTCAGTGCACAGGGGCTGGAGGGAAGTGGAGGTGGAGTGGCCGCCCGGGCGGTGCTGGTGCTTGCTTCCTGCTTCTCGGTGCGGTGTTCACCACCGCACGAGTACCTTTTAAGGAACTAACGTGACACGCTGCGGCCTCCGTGTCTCACTTTCCATCTACACAGACAGGTTCAGGTCAATCAGAAAACTACTCATACGGAATCGTTTGAATTTGGCCAACCCTGATCCTTGGCTCCAGTTTCGTTGTTTGGTTGCCTCTCCAGACTCCAGAGTCCAGGGCTGGCTACGGCCGGCCAAAAGTGCCACTTTAGCCAGGCCAGGGTTGAACGGTTACCTTGGTCGTTCTTTCCAAGCCAGGTTTGGGCTGGCTCACGGGGTGACTCCCATCGCCTCCTCCGGCAGACCAATGCTCCTTCACATGTCAGTGCTCCTTTCACCTCACCGCCAGAGTTCCTTCACGTGCCCGTGCTCCTCCTATTTCCCCAGGCACAAATCCGGCCACGCCCGTCCACCCGCTGCGAATTCCCATGCTTGGCACTCTAGTCTCTGCCGCACAAATCCGATCGCTCTCCGCCAAATCAAGCCAAGCGGCGAACGACCCGTCCTTGGGGACGACGACACTGTCAACAAACCCGCCGAACAGCACTTGGATGCCGACAATGGCGAAGCTAGGGAAGATTGAAGGGTGGTACACTTGCCTTATGGGTGCATATGTTTGTATTAGAGATGGTGCATATATGGTGAAATTTAAGCCAAAACTACTATTTTTTTTCAAATTTTGGGTGGTGCATTTGCACCACCTTCCAATACTATCCCTACGCCACTGGATGTTGATGACGTCGGTGGCGAAGCTGGCCACAAGGACGATGTCGAGGGTCGCGCAGGCGTGGAGCTCCCCGATTGGCTCACACTCACGACACTAGCGAGCCATCCACACGAGCACCGGTTTTAGGAGCAAGAACGCGCGACGACAAGGCGGCGGCGGTGATCGAGACCTAGCGTAGGAGGATCCACGCAATGACGCCGCCGAACGCGGGGCGGACCGCGCCATGCGGCCGAGGCCTCGGTGGTGAGCAACTTGAATGCCCATGGTGTTCGGCATGTGGCACGTGAGCTGGCGAGCGAGGAGCAACCGTATGAGCATCACTACCGAGGCCACCGCGCTGTCCTCCACCGCCGAGGGCTCACCCGCAAGACGGCGCGCGACCCGAAAGCAGCGACATTGCGCGGTGGGGGAGGTGGGAGGGGTGGAACGCCAAAGACATGTCCAATGAAATGCTTCAATGGAGTAAACTTACCGATCCAAAAAAGAGGTGATTGTACCGAAAAAAGCCAAGCCGGGCAACCAAACACACTCTGGGGCTAGCCAGGCTTAGGCTGGACAAGACAACCAAACAACTAGAGGTTAACTATACAAAGGCAGGCCCGACCTGTCCTGACTCTATTCCTAGCCAGGTTAAAATTGTACAGGCAAACAAACACTCAATGCCATCGTTTCTAAATTAAACGTCACGTTAGTTTTATTCGCAGTTAAATTTCTTTAACATTATTCAAGGTTAAAGGAAAATACACAGTATCTATAAGACCAAACTAGTTCAATGAGCACTACATCAAACTAGTTCTAGCATTCAAAATTTGGGAGCGTATCGTGTGCAATTGTGACTCGTGTGTAACGTTTGCAACTTCCAACCACAACCACTAGATCTTGATCTGATGGCTAGTTTGAGAGGTGGGAAACTTTAACACTTAAACCCCCCACCATTACTTTTTGTGGGACGCAGATATTCCGGGCAAAATCAACCAACCTAACCTGTCCCTAACAACGCGTTTAAAGGAGATTATGCCCGGGATTCCCCACGGCGAAGGCCCGAGTTCAGGGGAAGACACCTCCGTCTCGAACGAGTTCCCGCGGACCGTAAAGGCCCGGAGACGAGCTCGAGCTTGTCCCAAGGAGATAGCTTTCCGCCTCGAACGAGCTCCCGCGGGGACGCAGGGGTATGGCGAGCTCCACCTCGTCAGCGAGCTCACTTCCGTCTCGAACGAGCTCCCGGGCGCCGGGCCCAAGAACGATCGGGAGAATCCGGAACATGATGATTGGGACGCGAGGTCACAGCTACGCGGCCAGCGCCGCAACCTATGATCGCATCTCGCTGGCGGGGCGAGATCACCGACGGCACGCTACGGGCGTGGGACTTTCAGACCACGCCGAGTAATGCCAAGCACAAAGGACAAGCGCTACACGACAAGAACGACCTCGGCGGATGAGGACGAGCTCCCCGTCGAGCTCTTCCTCCGCCACACGCTTTTCCCGCGCGGCACCGCACGAACATTTAAGGCTCGGCGAAGACCTCCACGACCCCGACCGCGGACACCGGTGCGTGCTCGACAGCGGCATGGTGCGGGAGTACGGGCGGCGGCGAGGCGACACCGCTATGAACGCGCCTAGTGCGCCGGTGGATCCGCTTTGCCCGCGCGCGGGCGGCCGTGATGGCGACACGCCGCCACGGGCGATACGCCCTTCTTTCCGCCGCCATATCGTGCAAAAGGATCATCTCATAGTTGTGACCGAGCGCCACGAACCCCAACGCCCCGAAGAACAATGGTACGGGGGGAGCACGTGCTCGCGAAGGGTGGAAACGAAGGTGGAAACGCCATGAGGGTCGATGGAGATGTGGATTGCACACACGCCGCGTCCCCTACTCGGGCGCGCCAATCGTCGGCTGTGCCGAGAACCGGGGTGCCTCGGTGCCGGCAATAAAGAATTTCTAGGGCGCGTGCCTCCTCCCCCCAATGGCGTAGCGCAAGATGGACACCGGACACGGCGGGTTTATCCCGGTTCAGCCAACGGGGCCCTACGCCTAGCGGGTGGTGTCCCGCTTTCGTGTTACCTCGCGCCAAAAAAGAGAGCTTGTAGTAGGGGTTACAAGCGGTGTGAGGGAGAGATGCTTTGGTCTCAAGCCCCACGATCGTGGTAGTGGTGGTGGTGGTCGGTTTTCTCGCTCGATCCCCGCTAATGGGGCATTACTCCCCCTTTTATAGGAGGAAGAGGGAGGTAATGTTTACATATGTGGGTGCCTAGGTGGCTAATTCCTGAGGCTATACTTGTTGCATGTGCGCGGCCGAGGGTTGGTTGGCTTGGATGTCGCTTGATGAAGACACGCGTCTTGATCCGGTGGCGACGTGTGCCGTTCCCCGTGTGGCCCCGAGGTTACGTGAGGCGTCCCTCACACCCGCATGGCGAGGGCGGCCCTGCGGACGCCGGTTGCGGTGTGTCATGAGCCCGAGGGTTCGCCCAACGTGGCGTCTTGGCCGTGTTTCGGAAAATGAACAAGGTTGTCCTGGTTTCCCGTCTTTGACGGCGTAATATGTCACCGGCTCGACTTTGTGTCCCATCGGTCGGATTTGGGAAGTGATCTCGGCAGCCGATTTGAATGGGCGTCGATGGCCCCCGGGCGCCTCGTGCAACTGCTTGCAGCCGCATTAAATGCAACAGTTCTTCCTCCGGTGGGAACCTCCCACGCCCGAGGGCCCGACCCCGGTGAGATGGGTTGGGCCACCTCGCCTGGAGGATTGAGAGCTGGGTCTCCCTCGGGCGAGGTGGAGATTCGCCCGAGGGTGGTGAGCTAGGCCACCCTCGGGCGAGGCGGATCCATGCGCCCCCGAGGGTGGTGAGCTAGGTCACCCTCGGGGGCGACGGAGATTTGGGTAGAGTCCCTGAGCCTTGGGTCGGGCCGGTGATGACGTGGAGCATTCAAGGTTCTCCGTCTTGTAAAGGTCCCCGACCTTGTCCTTCTCGGCGTAGTGAGCTCCTTCGTCCGTGGTGACTCACGGGCCGCTCGTGGCCGGCTCCGTCTTCATGTATGCGCCCCATGGGCCCTTGGCCCGGGTCCGTCGCCTGTTGGGCTGTCCTTCTAAGTGGGATGATGACAGGCTAGGTTTTCTTAGGGCCCCGATGGGCCGGCAGATTCGTTGTTTGAGAATGTCTCGGGGCCCAATATTTAGGTCCCCCGACAGTGGCCCGAGCCCCCGAGCGAGTGTGGACTCGCCTGGGGGTTGTGCCGCTCCCGCCGCCTTGTTTTTTTTTTCTCGGGGTGGTTCGTCTACAATGGGTGCTTGAAGCGCACCTGGGTTGGGTGTAGCCCCCCGAGGCCTCGAATGGAATGGCGGATTCCTTCGAGGTCTTCTATACCTCGCACGCCGGCAAGGCCGAAACAGCTCTTAAATTGCGCTTGTTTGTGCGGAGTCTGTTTGCTTTTTGCGTGGGCGGCCCGAGGCCCGCGCTTTATGTGCGCAAGGTCGCCCCAAAGCTTCCTCAACTTTGATTATACGCCTCCTCTATCGCCCTCCCGAGAGGGAGGAGGGGGGAGATACACCCTCGGTGCCCCGAAAAGCCGACCGTGGTGCACCCGCTTGAACGTTGTAACGGGTTAGTTTAAGTGGGGTGCCCGTGCCCTGCCGGAGCAAGGGTCGGGCCGTGTGATCTAGGATTCACCCCATGAGAACCTACGGACCGCTTAGCGAGATCCCGGGGTTTGACGGGTCAACCCCCGAGGGCCTCAGAGAGGCCACCCACGGATGGGACATCTCTATAAGCGAAGACCGCGGGTCTTAAACACGCTCAGAAATCCAGCCCCCGAGGGCCCGGTATAGCCTGTTGTGCATTTCCATCCCTGTCCCTCGGTTCGGGTTATCCTGAGGCGATCAGAGAAACCCCGTGGGGGCCCGCCCGGCAACCTCTGGAACGTAAAGTGCACGTTGACGTCGGCCAGCCCGAGGCTCGTTTGGCCCGGCCGAGGCGGGAACCGCCAACGGATCGACTTTTTGCCCCTTAGGGTCGGGCGCTTCTTTGGATATGGATGGCCTGGATGGTTTTACCCCCCGAATGGAAGACGAGGGCGCTCCTTGCCGCGCCCGGCGGCGTGGACGGTTCCATCCGATGGGACGTGGGCCCGCGGGCTCTTGTCGGGGCGTGTCGAGAGCCGCCAAGGTGCATTAATGCTCTTGAGTGACGGCTCCACCGCGTGGCCGAGCCGTTGGATGAGCGGTTCCCGCTCCATCGTGGGCCCGCCATTCCAGCGTCGGTTCGTTTGCTCGGGCCGGGCGGTTTGCCTTCCCTTCCCTATAAATATGGGGTCGCCGGGTGGCGGCGGATAGTTGCTCCTTTGTTCTTGCCATCGCCTTCTTGCCTTCTTGCCGCAAAGAATTAGAGATAGAAAGAAAGATAGGGAGGGAATAAGGGAGAAATCCACTTGCCTTGTGCTCGCGTGTGAACGGTGTTGTCGGTGGTTCTTTGTTCCTCGTCCTCCCGTTCGTCCATGGCGCAATCCGGTGGCGGCGACAACACGAGGGAGGTGCTTTCGATGCCGAGCCGTGGCGAAACGACGGCGACGGAGGAAAAGCTTCAGCGCCTTGTCGAGGAAGGGCTTCTTAGCCCTCGTACCAATGCCGAGTGGCGGAGTGGATAGCTCGGGATTGGACCGAGGAGGAGCCTAACCCTCCCGATGGCTATGTGGTAAGCCCGATCGATCTTCACCTGTGGGTTCTGGATGCGGCGGGCGGTTTTTCCGCGCGATCCTTCATTACTACGACATTGAACTTCACCATCTCGCCCCCGAACTTTCTCCTCGGGCCGCCATCTTCATCACCCTACGTGAGGGATTCACGGGATCGAGCCGCATTGGGACCTTTGGTTGTGGTTTTTTAAGGCGGACCTTACCACGCGCCGGTGGCGAAGGGTGCGCCCGCGGGCGTTGCGCGTTGGTGGTTGCGCGCTCCAAGTCCGATCGAGCGGCCGGCCGAACCGAGCCGATGGGTACATCCTTTCCAAGCTCACCTCCTCCAACAAGGGGTGGCAAGACCGGTGGTTCTACCTCCGCAATGACGGAACGCGCTTCGCTTCCCGCGGGCGCGTTCTCAAACAGCGTCCCGGATAAGTGGTTCTTTGGGTCCCCCCCTGGGCGGATCATCCTCGGTTGGAGGGCTCGGGGCGGCGATCTGCGGCTCCGAGATGGGGTGTGAACGCAGCGGGCGGGTCGCCGCCTTTCATCGGCGTCGGGTGTTGCCATTGATGGCTCGCCCTTTGCTCATGTATCGATGACATCCCTCGGCCGGTCTTGAAGAGTCTCGGATGTCCTCCCTACTGCTTTCCAATCGATGGCTCGGCCAAGAGAGTGAAGGAGGCATTGGGGTCCAATACCCCGTCCGAGATCCCGGAGATCCCTATGCGCCCGCGCGTGGGTACATCTCCTTGGTAAGCGCCTTTTTGGTTTCGCCGTTCTTGTATTGTCTTGTTGCCACCATGCCGCCGCCGCGGTGGTTCTTACTCCGTCTTCTTCACGGGGTCGATTGAATTATCACGACTCTCCTCCTCCGCCCCGTGCCCACGGATGCAGCGCGCGCGGGCGTGCTTCGAACGAGCGGGGAGAGCGCGGGCGCCGAAGAAGGAGGAGGAGAAGAAGAAGAATGTGGCGGGCCCCAACCGCCGGGCCGGCGGCCAGAGGCGGGCCGGTCGCTGATACCTCGACCACCGAGGAGGGGCGAGGATGAGGAGAAGGGATGAGTTCGCCGTGAACTCGCTCGGACGATGATGTGGGGCTCGTATTGACCGAGCCACAGGGTTGCCGACCCACTCGGGACTTCGCTATGAGCCAGAGCCCGAGCCCGAGGCGTCGGGGTTGTCGACCGCGGCGCCGAGTTCCTCCGCCGAGGCCCCGGACCACCTGGGTGGCTCCTGGTTTTACCCGATGTAGGTCACCCGGCGCTACATGGCGAGGCTCTGGCGGGATGGCCGGCGTTTCCCGCGTGGGCTCTCGGCGTCGCAAAGGCGTGGTTCGAGGTGAGGAACCGGTGACCCCCGTCGAACCGGCTTCCGTCGCGTCACGGAAACCGTGGAGGAGCGGCCCGTACATCAAGTCGACGCCCAGTCGCAGTCTTCAGCGCCTGGCCACACCGGTGATCCCTCAGGGCCTCGTGAGTCCCTTCGTGTTTTCATAGTTAGCTTCTTTTTCGGTATTTTTGGCTTCTTTACGACACGTTCTTGATTTCCGGAAGCGGGGGCCCCCATTCTGTCCTTGCATCCCAAGAAGGCCACGAAGGCGGTCGCTAAGCCGGCCGCGGCCGGAGCGTGTCGTCTCATCAAGACGTCGTCCACTGCGTTAGGCTCCCCATGGTGGTAGCCCCCTGAGCCTCGGGGAGGCCGGACCGAAAGCGGACGGCGAGATCTCCCGAGGTGGTACAAGCCCATGGCGATGATGGCGGGTCGTCCACCCACCGATGGTGATCGACTTCGTAGGGCTCCCACGGCTGCGTGATGCCAGCTCGGCGGGGACTCACGACGAGGTCGCCCCCCTCCCGAGGGAGCCAAGCTCCTTCGTCCCGAGTTTTTTCTCGGGGAGGAGCTCTTCGAGGCGGCGGAGACGAGGCCCTCGCGCGCCGGCTCTGCCGATCCGGGGTTCATGAGGGATACAATCCCGACTTCCCGTTGCTTCATGCGCCCGGTCGACGCGGTCCTTGGCGAGGCATCGTCCTCGGCAATGGTGAGGATCAGGCCCGTGGTCGGCAGCCGAAGGACCCCCGACTTTTTTGGTCCGGGTTCCCGAGCCGCGGAGTTGCCTGAGAGGCGATACTCCCTACGGAGCCAACCCACTGGGTGGTCCTCCCTTGACCTTGGGTGACGTGCCCGGGTCCGACCGCGTGGTGATCGACGACGGCGGGGTCCCGGGCGTGGAAAACTCATGAGCGTAACCGCCGACGCCGACGCCCCATAAGATTGGCGACGCATTGACCAGCGCCCGGAGGCCGACGCGGCGAAAGTGTCTTGGCCGCTATTCCCCGCTTCACCGGCCTTTGTGTATGTGTTGTAATCCGTGGTGTCCCTGTTGCAGAGTCTCCCGCACCGCCCCGCCCGTCCGAGCTCCTTCGCCGAACGTTCGAATTGGAACGCCCCTTTGGGCGCACGCTGGTGAAGCCGATCCAAGCCTGCAGCGAGACGCCCCTTACTACTACTCTTGCCGAGGAGAGGGAGTCCCAAAATGCACTGGAGGCCGAGCTCACCAAGGCCAGTCCGAGCCAACAAGGTGGCGGCCGAGATGGCTCTTATGAGTCAAGATTTTGAGGACGCCGAAGCAGTCCCTCCGTGCCGTGGAGGAGGCCCATGGCGAGCGGACCGATCCCGAGGAGGTAAGGAGGAAGCAAAGCGGAGATGTGCGACGCCTTAAACACCCGCATCGGGGAGCTGGTGTTGTCGTCCCCACTTTAATGGGTCCTAACTTTACGTATTAGTGCCGTGATCACGCTTGTCGTTGAGAAAAAACAAGAGTGGACACTGCATTTATTTAAAAAAGGGTGCCTCTGAGCTTTATTGATAGGATAAATAGGTCTTACATAAGTAGCCCGAGGGTCACCATCTTATTACACGGCGTTAGGTGGGCATAGGGGTCTTGGGCACTTTATTCATCGAGTCCGCTACTGGCGTTTAGTGGTCCTAGTCTACCACACCCACAAGCATACTTGAGCGTAGGTCGAAACTCTAGTATCAACATCATAGTCCTAACAAAGCCGAAAACATCATGTCTAATCCTCCTGCTGAAATCCTCACGATCATCGTGGCCGAAGTCCTCCTCTATGCCGAAGTCCGAAAAATCAACGGGTGAGTACAAAGGTACTTTCAAAGTCCAAACCAGGGGGTTTGGTGGTTATTAAGGGTTTGGGCCCTAGCGAGCGGTCTCTCTAAACTGCCCTTACTAGTTCCCCGATCAAGTTATATGGTCATCGCTTCACAAAACACAAACGGTTAGCATCAACGGGGTTAAACTAATCATAGATGATCCGTCCTAGCGGTTGCCCAATTCCAAGGACGTGGCTATTCGAATAGATTTAAAATAACTCTCTGCGAGGGTGTACAAATTTCCCCACACGATGGACATACTCTCCTCGTGATCGGCGAACAAGAATAGTCCAACAAGATCCCGCGTACCCGCCCCCCAGCGACCATCCTAGGTTTCCATATAGTTCCCACCACGGTTTCTCGGGGATTGAAGGATAACACGCCACCCTACGGATGACGTATCACCCTAGACAATATGGTGATACCAAATCACCCACGGCTTTTTGGGGTAATACCTAATTACCCAACCTATACCGCCAACACGGAACCCAATCATATTCATCAATATGTGCCTTCTAGCCTTTGCGCCATCTAGCGCCCACACACTTACGTGGAAGACCACTCGGCATCCACGCCAACCCAGGACAATGGGGCCACTCTCCCCACGCTGCTCTCCCGATAGACCGTTTGCCTTCGCCCGGCCTCCTAGGTTAGAAACTATACTTTTTGACCTAACGGGGTGTGAGATCGGTCGTCCCATCTCGACGCGTGTGGTCATGCGAATGTCGTACTAGGGGGATGGTCTATGAACCGGTCCTTAGGGAGGCGAGCATCTCTCCGCGGGATTCATCCCCGATTGTGACTAGTCTACCTCCATGTAGGCCGTCACCACTCACCTTTTGTTGGATGGTTCACATTATTAAATAGGTTTCATTAGTCTCACTTAGTCATATTATATCATTGTGCATCATATCATTCATATAGCAAAATAAACCATGATCATCATCTTATAACAGTAGGTTGATTAATTAGGTCAACATTATTAAAAGGGGGGGGGTAAGGACTTGCCTTGGTTACCGTTGTCGTCCGGCTCCGGAACGTAATCTGGATCGTCTAGTTCCTGGGTAGAGGTCTTCGTCGGCTACTCTAAATGCGGCGGCGATTACACAAAATTAATAGGGCAATTGAATAGCGGCAAAATGAACCATGTATAAAACCAGTAGCAAAGGATAAAACTTCGAATTTAGAAAAACAACGTAAGTGGTTTGACCCAATTTGGAGCTACGGTTCGGAAGTTATGATTTTTACGAAGTTTAATTCCAACTAATAAACAAGGTGGGATTTTTGTGTCATTATTTTATTAAGGTAAAAATATAATAAAAATCATGACAATTATCTCCACATGATCTAGTTTATTTACATACTTTTCTGGAATTTTTAAATTCCTGAACATGTACTTATAGCGAAAGGGGGTACAGTTCTGGGTGAACCTAGCATTTTCTATCCTGTGTCCCACCTGTGCTTGCCCTCCGAGGTCGACCCGGCGGGCCCGGCTGCCCCACGGGGTCGTAATGGGGAGGACGGAGGGCGTGACGGGGAGGGGTGCGTGGCGGCCGCCGATTGGCTCCGATGTAACTGCGCGTGACGCAGTGGTGGCGTCGGCCGCGGGCGCCGCCTCGCCTGTCGTGCCCGACGGCGGGCGCTTCCTCCCGGGCGTTCGCCGAATAGCCTTCCGGTCCTTGAAAAGCCGCGCGGGGTCCTGGGGTACTCATCACCCCCGCACCCTATGGTGGTGATTCGGGCGGCGAGCGAGGCTCCCCCCCCGGCGGCGCGGTGGGCGGGGAACTAGCGACATTTCAAGGCTCCAATCTATCGCTATAATTTGCACAATAGGGGCCAATAAGATGGGAAAAAGTAGGAAAGGGGTTAGACGACTCACGGGGTGCCAATTGCGCCGCTCCGGGCGACCAATCGTCGGCGCTCCTTGAACCCTAGCTCGGCGGCGGCGGAAATTTGGATTTGGGGAAATCCGTCTAGAGCGGAGTGGAGAAGAAGGGAGAAGGATTGGGCGCGAGCACGGGGTGTTCTAGCTCCTGATGGAGTTCCGGTGCTCGGCGAGGCGGAAATGGGGTGACGGGGCTATTTATAGCCTCGCCGCGCCCGGCGTCCCGGCGTGTTCTTCTTCTCGTGCCCTCGATATTTTCGGCGGCTAGGTCAAGGTGCGTGGGCTTGCTGGCCGTGGCGGTCGTCGGTGGTGCGGGATTGGCGCTCCGTGAATCCGGCCGGCGGTCACATCCATCACTGCGGCCCGGCATTGATCGGCCGGCTCGTCGTCGCAGCGTCGCGCAATGGCGCCCGATTGGAAGACGCGCATCGTCAGCAATAATAGCCGAGCCGCGTGCGTTCTTGTCGCGTCGGTCATCGTGCCTATGCCGTGAATGCGGCGGGGCTCGGTAGCGGCGCGAGTGGCTCGCTGTCGCGGCGATGCGTCGCCGCCGGGCGCGCCTCGGGCGTGGTCTGCCCGAGAGCCGAGCTACTCCGTGCTTGTCGCGGAGTGGCGGTGCCCGTGCTCCACTGCTCCTTGGTCTTCTCCCCTCTCGGGCGGTGGTGCGGCGAGGGCGCAGCCGGGGCCGGCGGGGCCGGTGCCGGGTCGGCCGGCAGGCCGAGGAAGAAGGAAGGAGGAGGGAGGTCCCGCGCGCGTCGATAGAAAGGAAGAGAAGAGAGAGAGGGGCGGGCGAAAGTGGCCCGGTTGGGCCTAAGTTTCCTTTCTTCTTCTTTTTCTTTTCTCTTTTCTTTCTTTTCTCTCTTATTTCCTTATTCTTTTATTTATGTAACTCCATTTAGGTTTCACCAAAAAAATTTCAGAATAAGTTTAAGAGGTCAAGATAAATAGAAATCACCAAGGTGTCGAGTCAAAACATGATTATCGAAAAAGTTCAAATTTTTAGCGAATTTTAAAAGGGTCAAAAATCGGGGTGTTACAAACCTACCCCCTTAAAGAGAATTTCGTCCTCGAAATTCGACCGTTCTTCGAATAGGTATGGGAATTCCTTTTTTCAAACTTTCTTCTCTTTCCCATGTTGCTACATACGTGTGATTGCTCCATTGAACTTCGGCAAAATTTAATTGTTGTCCTTCGTGGTACGTCTCCTTTGCTACATCCAAGATTTTGATTGGTCTCTCTTGATACTGTAGGTCTGGCTGGAGGTCTACTGTTTCTAGTGGGGTTTGTTCCTCGGGAACTCGTAAGCACGTCTTTAGCTGTGATACATGGAATACGTTGTGTACTTCTTCTAATTCGGGGGTAGCGTAGGCGTACGCCACTTTTCCGATTCTCTCTATGATTTCGAACGGCCCGATGTACCTTGGGGGCTAGTTTTCCTTTACTTGAAACGTCGGTTCCCGCGGGTGACACCTTTAGGTAGACGTGGTCCCCTTCTTTAAATTCTAACTCTTTTCTTCTACGGCCTAGATAGCTCTTTTGTCGGCTCTGTGCTGCTTTCAGGTTCTCGCGGATCAGGGCTACCTTATCCTCTGCTTCTTGGAGGATGTCGAGTCCAAACACTGCGCGTTCGCCAACTTCGGACCACATTAGTGGTGTTCTACACTTTCTTCCATACAATGCCTCGAATGGGGACATCCGTAGGGTCGGTCCGTAGTAAATTATTGTAGGAGAATTCCGCAAACGATAGGCTCTGTTCCCAATCTTTTCCGTAGGCCAATACGCAAGCTCTCAGCATATCTTCTAGTATCTGATTCACTCGTTCGGTTTGCCCATCTGTCTGTGGGTGGTAGGCTGTGCTGTAGTCCAAGCGTGTCTTCAAAGCTTCGTGTAATTTTTTCCAAAATCTCGACGTGAATTGCGAGCCTCTGTCTGTCACTATTCTACTAGGGACTCCGTGTAGCCTAAGGATTTCGTCGATGTATAGCCTCGCAAGTTGGTGAGCCTGGTGTGTGGTTTTCACAGGGATGAAGTGTGCCACTTTGGTTAGTCGGTCCACAATTACCCATATGGAATCGTTGCCATTAGAGGTTCTTGGGAGTCCCACTATGAAATCCATACTTATCTCATCCCACTTCCATTCTGGTATGTGTAGTGGCTGTAATAATCCTGCTGGTCGATGATGCTCTGCTTTAATTCGTTGGCACGGGTCACATTTGGCTACAAAGTTGGCAATATCTGCTTTCATACCCTTCCACCAATATTTCTGCTTAAGATCCATGTACATCTTAGTTGTTCCAGGGTGAATGGAGCACGGGGTGTCGTGTGCTTCTTCTAGTATTAAATTTCTGAGATTTCCTTTTTCCGGTACGCAGATACGATTCTTAAACCATAGCCTTCCTCCTCCATCTATTCGGAATTCCGTCATCTCCTTCTCCTTAAGGGTGACCAACTGTTTCAATCGGCCAGATTTCGTCATCCTTGTCTTGAGTTGCCTTGATCTGAAGTTCTAGGGTAGGGTGTATGCTTAGCGTCCAAAGTGTCCCTTGTTCTCCGATGAGTAGGTTTAGCTTGCCTACTTCTTGGGCCAATTCGGGGTTACTCGGAAGGTGCGCTACGTGTCGTTGGTGGGTTTTCCTACTTAGTGCGTCGGCTCTGAGTTGGCTTTTCCCTGGATGGTACCGTATACTTAGGTCATAGTCTTTTATTAATTCTAACCATCTTCTTTGCCTTAGATTTAATTCTGTCTGAGTGAATATGTACTTCAAGCTCTTATGATCCGTGAATATCTCACACTTGTTCCCAATGAGGTAATGTCTCCATATCTTGAGGGCGTGTACTACTGCTGCTAGTTCCAAGTCGTGTGTCGGGTAATTTTCTTCATGCTTCTTCAGTTGTCTGGAGGCGTATGCCACAACTTTTCCTTCTTGCATTAGAACACATCCTAGTCCGCCGGGATGCGTCACAATATACTACTTAAATCCTTATGTATATCCGGTAAAGTGAGTAATGGAGCTGTGGTAAGTTTTGTCTTCAATTCTTGGAAGCTCTTCTCACAAGCTTACGTCCCATAGAAATTCTTTACCCTTACGTGTTAGGGGCGGTCATGGGTCTAGCAATCTTGGAGAATCCTTCAATGAACCTTCGGTAATATCCCGCCAATCCTAAGAAACTTCTTATTTCGTGACATTGGTGGGTTGCTTTGCCATTCATTCTTTGCTCTTATCTTCTCCGGGATCTACTTTTACTCCTTCTGCGGTGATGACGTGGCCTAGAAAGGCAACTTCTTGTAACCAAAACTCGCACTTGCTGAACTTGGCATATAGTCGGTGATCTCTTAGTTTGCTTAAGATTATTCTCGGTGTTGTTCATGTTCTTCGACGCCCTTCGAGTAAATAAGTATGTCATCAATGAATACTACGACAAACTTGTCTAACTCCTTCATAAAGACCTTGTTCATTAAGTTCATGAAATATGCCGGAGCATTTGTCAATCAAAGGGCATAACCGTGAACTCATATTGTCCATAGCGGTCACAAATGCGCCTTGGGAACATCACTAAGTCGAATCTTGAGTTGGTAGTAGCCCGACACGAGGTCTATTTTGGAGAAGTACTGGGCTCCTTTTAGTTGATCAAATAGGTCGTCTATCCTTGGGAGAGGGTACTTATTCTTGATGGTGACTTCATTTAAAGATCTCAGTAATCAATGCACATGCGTTGGTCGCCATCTTTCTTTTTAACAAATAGTCTTGGCGATCCCCGGGTGATGAGTCGGGTCTAATGTATCCCTTATCCCGCAATTCCTTTAGTTTGTTTCTTCAATTCTATCAACTCATTTGATGCCATCCGTACGGTCTCTTGGCTATTGGGGCTGTCCCTGGCATTAAGTCTATGACGAACTCCAAGTCTCTGTCTGGTGGCATTCCGGGTAGCTCTTCTGGAAATACATCCGGATATTCTCTTACTATGGGTACGTCTTCTAAGGTGGTGGTTTGTACATTGTATAATCTTTGGGGTCAATCAAGTACTTGTGGTTGGCACGTTACGGTCTGTCCTAGGTGATTGGTCACTGTGACTACCCTGTCCTTGCATGATATGTTCCCATGATGTTTTTGTAGCCAATCCATTCCTAATATTATATCCAATCCGTCCGTCTTTAGAACTACCAAATCTGCCCTAAATTCTATTCCTTTGATCATAATCTTCACTCGGGGACATTGTAGGGAGCACTTCATTACGGCTCCAGGGGTGCGAATTAAAAGAGGGTGGGTAACAACACCGTTCTCGACTTATTTCGGGAAACAAAGCGATCGGAAATAAACGAATCACGGCGCCCGGAGTCAAATAACACGGTTTCTTGATGGTAGAGTTTGCTACAAACTCACCGTACACGGCATCAGGTGCTGTCTGTACGTCCTCTGCATTCACATGATTTACTCTGCCTTGGCCAAAACTCGGGGCAGTCCTTCTGGGCGCGCCGGAGTTCTGAGAGGTATTGCGATTCATTCGAAAAAGCGGTCTGATTCGGCAACCGAGGGGCGGGGCATTACTCGGTTCCGATTTGGGCATCTTTGCGATCGCGGTGTCGGGTTGGCGACATCAAAAACAGGTTTCTTGTCCAAGGTTGTTTCTGCCCTTGTCAAAGTTCTTTTTTCTTGGCGTTGTTGTTCTTGGAAATTATTGTTCTTGGCTGTTGTTGTTGGGTAAGTTGGGGCTGGTGCGGTAGTTCTTTGTTCTTTGGCTTTGGGTTTGTTGACTCGAGGCTCGAAATGTGTAGTGAGTGGGAATCTTGGGGTTGTATTCGGTATGGCCTGGTTCGTTGAAATCGGTCGGGGTGGCGTTCACCTGCTGCCATCATCTTGCGCTTCCTTTCTCGTTCGGTCCTCATCTTTTCTTCTTCTATGATTATGGCCTTGTTCATCATTGTATTGAAGTTGGTGTACTCGTGTCCGGCTATCTGTTCCCTCAGGGCAGCATTGAGTCCTCTCGCAAAGCACTCCATTTTCTTCTTATCCTTGTCTACTTCACTCGGCGCGTAGCGCAAAACTCATAAATTTGCGGATGTATTGTGGGGACGGTCATGGCGCCTGCTGAATGTTCGCGAAATTCCTCTGCCTTACTACGTATGATCCCGTCAGGAATGTGATAGCGACGGAATTCTTCTACAAACTCGTCCCAAGTAACGGCTCCCGGGTTCTCCGAAGCTGCTTGATAGTTGTCCCACCATTCACTTGCGGCTCCAAAGAAGTTGATGGGTGGTTAGGAGGACTCTTTCTGCTGGGGGTTGCTCAACCGCATCCAACTTCTTGGTGATGAGGCGTATCCGGTCATCGCGGACAAAGGATCGTCCCCAACATCCTCGAAGGTGGGTGGGCGTAATCTCATAAATGCCCCTAACCTTCCGTTCTCGGGGTCTCTTCTCCCAGAGCAAGTCTCTCTAATAACGTATGCAATCGATCCATCACTTCGCTAGGTTGGGTGGAGGTGGTGGTAGGTGTTCGTTTTCTCCCATTAACTTCCTCTTACTTTGTATATCTTCATTGCCCCTATTGTTTTACGGGTTGTGCGCCCCTATTCCGCCTATTTCTGGGGTTCCTCGCCTCTCCCATTGCGGACCATAACTTCGGCTCTTTTTCGCGGCGTTCGCGGATCCTGCTAGACCTTCTTTCCATCGATTCTTTGTGATAGCAATATGAGTAAGATGGTGTTCGCGGATCAAGAAAGTAATTTTCAAAAGCAATTTATTAAAAACATCGAACGTTCAACACATCCTCATAGTTCTTACACATGACACAAGCGCATCATACATAATAACCATTTAGATGCTACTGAAAACCACATCCAAACTACAGACATTGATACTACGCTCATTACGCCTTAAAAGGCGCATGCCCCCTTTCTGATTACTTATTTATTTTACAAATCGTAGCCGTCGGAGGTTCCACTGCTCACACCGGTATTTGTTGTCTTTGGCACAAGGTACCCTTGTCATGGGCACCGGGACGGTCCCGCTTCCTGTGGAAAGTTGTCCGCGACAGATTCCTCAGTTTCGACTGTTTCGGAATCAGTCATAGACTCCTTCGGTACATATCCATTGAGGCCATAATAGGGCTGCTGGGGTCGTAGGGTCGGCACGTTCGGGCGGCATTTGCTGAAATCCTTCTTCGATGTACGTCCTCTTGCTTTCCTTCAGGTCGTGCAATTGCTTTGGGGTCCTCTTCAACTCCCGTCTGCACCACTCCAGTTCTCTGGTGATCTTGTGTGCCTCCATGGTCATCTTGTCGGCCTTGGCTTGCTTTTCTTGAAAGCGATTTTGCCAAGCTTGGATTTCTGCCTTTGGTCTTCACACAAGGTGTCTAGGTGGTGTAGGTACCTAACGGTGAACACCTTGCTGTACTCCAATACTCTGGGTCGATCTTCATCGATTCGCGTACCTTGTGGCGCCCGGCCGGGGGGTAGTTTGGTGCAGTACGGGCGGTACTTTCTTTGGTGTGTACTCTATGTCTTCTTGAATATGCCGCAATGCTCTGCTAACGCTTGTCGTGCCACCTTTTGGGTGGTATCCCGGGCCTCGACCTATCATGGTGTACCATCTCGCGAAACTGCGGAGAAGTCGGGATGTTCTTTTTTATGTGCATTCGCACTTCACACTTCGCACTCCGCATCTTCATATTGTATGAAGTAATACCGGGAGGCTCGGTGTATCCCAGCCCATTGGAGTGTCTCCCATAAGAGACGGGAAATCCATCCTCGGTAATGCGATTCGATTGTTCCCAATCGTTATCGATGGGTCCTTCCATCTTTGCAAAAAACACTTCCACAAGTTAGACTTATTTTTGCATATGAAAGTACGAGAACAATCGGGGTGTGTTCATCTTCTACATTTGTGTATTAGGACCTAGAGTTTCATCCTACGGTCAAGCTCGGCTCGATACCACTCGTCGTCCCCCCCACTTTAATGGGTCCTTAACTTTACGTATTAGTGCCGGGATCACGCGCTAATACGTTGAGAAAAACAAGAGTGGACACGCATTTATTTAAAAAGGGTGCCGGAGCTTTATTGATAGGATAAATAGGTCTTACATAAGTGGCCCGAGGGTCACCATCTTATTACACGTTAGGTGGGCATAGGGTCTTTGTGGCACTTTATTCATCGAGTGCGCTACAGCGTTTAGTGGTCCTAGTCTACCACACCCACAAGCATACTTGAGCGTAGGTCGAAAACTCTAGTATCAACATCATAGTCCTAACAAAGCCGAAAAACATCATGTCTAATCCTCCTGCGGGAAATCCTCCACGATCATCGTGAAATAAGTCCTCCTCTATGCCGAAGTCCGAAAAATCAACGGGTGAGTACAAAGGTACTCAAAGAAGTCCAAACCAGGGGTTTGGTGGTTATTAAGGGTTTGGGCCCTAGCGGGGGTCTCTAAAACTGCCCTTACTAGTTCCCCCATCAAGTTATATGGTCATCGCTTCACAAAACACAAACGGTTAGCATCAACGAGGGTTAAACTAATCATAGATGATCCGTCCTAGCGGTTTGCCCAATTCCAAGGACGTGGCTATTCGAATAGATTTAAAATAACTCTGCGAGAGGTGTACAAATTTCCCCACACGATGGACATACTCTCCTCGTGATCGGGCGAACAAGAATAGTCCAACAAGATCCCGTACCCGCCCGGCGACCATCCTAGGTTTCCATATAGTTCCCACCACGGTTTCTCAGGGATTGGAAGGATAACACGCCACCCTACGGATGACGTATCACCCTAGACAATATGGTGATACCAAATCACCCACGGCTTTACAGGTAATACCTAATTACCCAACCTATACTGTCAACACGGAACCCAATCATATTCATCAATATGTGCCTCTAGCACTGCGCCACTGCGCCCACACACTTACGTGGAAGACCACTCAGCATCCACGCCAACCGGACAATGGGGCCACTCTCCCCACGTCTGCTCCTGATAGACCGTTTGCCTTCGCCGGCCTCCTAGGTTAGAAACTATACTTTGACCTAACGGGGTGTGAGATCAGGTCGTCCCATCTCGACGTGTGGCTGTACGAATGTCGTACTAGGGGGATGGTCTATGAACCGGTCCTTAGGGAGGCGAGCATCTCTCCGCGGGATTCATCCCCGATTGTGACTAGTCTACCTCCATGTAGGCTGTCACCACTCACCTTTTTGTTGGATGGTTCACATTATTAAATAGGTTTCATTAGTCTCACTTAGTCATATTATATCATTGTGCATCATATCATTCATATAGCAAAATAAACCATGATCATCATCTTATAACAGTAGGTTGATTAATTAGGTCAACATTATTAAAGGGGGGGTAAGGACTTGCCTTGGTTCTTTGTTGTCGTCCGAATCGAACGTAATCTGGATCGTCTAGTTCGGGTAGAGGTCTTAAATCGGCTACTCTCGTACGGCGGCGATTACACAAAATTAATAGGGCAATTGAATAGCGGCAAAATGAACCATGTATAAAACCAGTAGCAAAGGATAAAACTTCGAATTTAGAAAAACAAATGAAGTGGTTTGACCCAATTTGGAGCTACGGTTCGGAAGTTATGATTTTACGAAGTTTAATTCCAAATAATAAACAAGGTGGGATTTTTGTGTCATTATTTTATTAAGGTAAAAATATAATAAAAATCATGACAATTATCTCCACATGATCTAGTTTATTTACATACTTTTCCTGGAATTTTTAAAGGTCCGGAACATGTACTTATAGCGTGAGGTGCAGTTCTGGGTGAACCTAGCATTTTCTATCCTGTGTCCCACTGTGCTTGCCCTCCGAGGGCGACCAGCGGGCCCGCCTGGCCCACGTGGCCGTAATGGGGGAGACGGAGGCGTGACGGGAGAGGGTGCGTGGCGGCCGCCGATTGGCTCCGATGTAGCGGCGTGGCGGGGTGGCGGCGTCGTGGCGCCGCCCGTCGTCGTGCCCGGCGGCGCTCCGCCGGCGTTCTCGCCAGAATAGCCTTCCGTCCTTGGCTCGCCGCGAGGGTCGCCCAGGGTACTCGCGTCACCCCGCACCTATGGTGGTGATTAGGAGCGCGGAGGCGGGCTCCCTCCTCGGCGGCGGTGGCGGCGGTGGCGGCGGCGGCGCTCAATCTATCGCTATCTTGCACAATAGGGGCCAATAAGATGGGAAAAAGTAGGGAAGGGGTTGGACGACTCACGAGGGCTGCCAATTGCGCCGCTCCGGCGACCAATCGTTTGCATGCGCTCCTGAACCCTAGCTCGGCGGCGGAAATTTGGATTTGGGGAAATCCGCCTAGAGCGGAGTGGAGAAGAAGGGAGAAGGGATTGGGCGCGAGCACGGGTGTTCTAGCTCCTGATGGAGTTCTCGGTGCTCGGCGAAATGGGAGCCCGACGCAGGGCTATTTATAGCCTCGCCCCGGCGGCGTCCCCGGCGTGTTCTTCTTCTGTGTGCTCGATATTTTCCTACGGGTCAAGGTGCGCGTGGGCTTGGCGGCCGTGGCGATCGTCGTGGTGCGGATTAAGGCGCTCCGGCGAATCCAGCGGCGATGCGGTCACATCAGCGCGGCCGGCATTGATCATGCGAGCTTCGTCGCGCCGGCGTCGCGCAATGGCGCCCGATTGGAAGACGGCGCATCGTCGCTTAATGGCGAGCCGCGTGCGTTCTTTGTCGCGTCGGTCGTCGTGCCTATGCCGTGGTGCGGCGGGGCTCGCTGGCGGCGCGAGTGGCTCATTGTCTCGGCGGTCGTCGCCCGGCGGGCCAGTGCGCCTCGGACGTGGTGCCGAGCCGGTTGCTCGTGCTTGTCGCCGTGCTTAAGTGCCCGTGCTCCACTTTGCTCCTTGGTCTTCTCCTCTCGGGCGGTGGTACGGCGGGGCGGCGGCCGGGCCCGGTCGGCGCCGGCAGCGCGTCGAGGAAGAAGGGAGGGCAGGTCCCGCAGCGTCGGTGATAGAAAGGAAGAGAAGAGAGAGAGAGCGGGCCGAGTGGCACGGTTGGGCGGTTTTCCTTTCTTCTTCTTTTTCTTTTCTCTTTTCTTTCTTTTCTCTCTTATTTCCTTATTCTTTTATTTATGTAACTCCATTTAGGTTTCACCAAAAAATTTCAGAATAAGTTTAAGAGGTCAAGATAAATAGAAATCACCAAGGTGTCGAGTCAAAACATGATTATCGAAAAGTTCAAATTTTTAGCGAATTTTAAAAAGGGTCAAAAATCGGGGTGTTACAGGTGTCCGAGGGGGAAACCCTCAGAAAGGAGAAGGACCAGCTCCACAAGTTGCTCGCGGAGGAGCACAACGTGATGCTGGGCTGGCAACTGAAGTGCCAAGGTACGTCTTCTCCCTCGGTAAGTTCTACTGTCTTTGATCCCTTCATCTTGTTGACGTCGCTTTGGTGCCTGTTTACCAGAAGCGGAGAAGGTCCGGACCGAGGCCGTGGAGACCGCGGCTACGCTTGCCAGTGGGCTGGAGCAGGAGCAGAAGTCATACCAGGAGCTGGAAGAGGCCCTGTCTGACTTTATCCGCCGCTTCGGGGCGGACAACCTGGAGGTTGGGCCCTCGGCTCCATGATCGCTTGGCGCCGTGGGCGGCTTCCTCGAGTGCGAGCTCGGTGCGCTTTCCGGACTGGCGTGCGGACGTGTATGGCAGTGTTCTGTTCGCATTTCTCGGTGGCGCCCGAGGCACTGAACAATGTCGCGGGTGGCTTCTTCCTTGGCTCCGACGACGAGGACGGGTGACCACTGCGAGAAGGCGGCTGGCGATGCGCCCGGGACCAAGAGTTTATGCGACTCCGTGGATGGTCTTTTAACACGGCCTCTCTTTTGAAGATGAGGTGTGCCCTCCGTATTCCCCATAGAGTCAAGCTATGAGGCGGACACGGAGATCTTTGGATGCCTTCTCAGGGATGCGCCGATGGGCCCGACGTCTACTCGGGGGGATGCTGCGGCGAGGATGTTGCCTCGCGGATGTCGCTTCGGCGTCGTGAAGCGCGGGTGGACGGGCTCGTGGCGCCCCGATCTCCCCTTGTATGAAAAGATTGAATGTGTGAGAAATGTGTACATAAACAATAGTCTTGCCCGGGGCCTGTGACCTCGGCAGGTGCGTTTATGATTAAGTCGCGTTTCTTGAATTTCTCGTTTATTGTGTGGCCAGGTCGCTTGCTTTCTCCGCTCGCGAGATATTGAGCATGGATGCCACTGGGGGCGGTCCGTACGGGTGCCACTAGGGGCGGTCCGTTTGACTCGGCTATCTCACTTAGGATTTGTGGCGTCGCGGCGACCTTCGCAACTTAAACGATCGATTCAAGTGTCTTGCGGGGAGAACTTTTTTCCTTGAAAAAAGTTTCAAAAAGAAAGAGGAGGGGTCCCCGAGGGGGGTCCCCCGTGTAGCCCCCGAGGGAGTTTTAGTCTTGTGCTGGACGAGGCTAAGACTCCCTTAAGGTATGCACAAGAAGCTTCTCTTCGTAAAAGATGTAAATCTTTTATTGAGCGAAAAAAATATAAGTGTTTGACTTCTAGTGCGAGGTTAAGGGTAGAAGCGGCGTAGGCGTTCTATGTTCCAAGCGTTGGAGTAGACTTCGCCCTTCTCATTCTTCAACTTGTAGGTTCGGGCCTTAGTATTTCGGCGATGAAATATGGCCCTTCCCAAGGTGGTGTGAGTTTGTGGCGCCCCTTGTTATCCTGCTTCGGCCTGATACGGGTCGTTGACTTGGAACTCCCGAGGCTTCATTCGCTTGGCATGATACTTGCGTAGAGCTTGTTGGTATCTTGCTGAATTCAAAAGTGCGGCGTCTCGGGCCTCATCGACTTGGTCGATGGAATCTTACCTTGCTCTGCTGGTTGCCCTGCTCGGTGTAGGCTCGCGGCCTTGGGGACCCATATTCAATGTGCGTGGGCAAGATCGCCTCGGCTCCATAGACTAGAAAGAATGGGGTGAAGCCCGTGGCTCGGGTTTTTACGTTGTTCGAAGGCTCCATAGTACCGACGGGTAGTTCCCGGTACCATTTCTTCCCGTCTTGGTTCAGTGATTGAAGATCCTTGGCTTGAGTCCTTGTAGGATCATGCCATTGGCACGCTCCACTTGACCGTTGGTCCTTGGGTGGGCTACGGCCGAGGTGTCAACCGGATGCGTAGTCGTCACAAAAAGTCGAGGAACTTTTTCCCACGAAGTTGGTTTCGTTATCCGTGATGATGGAGTTCGGGACTCCAAAGCGGGCAATGATGTTCGTAAAGAACTTCACCGTTTCCTCCGTCAGGGGTTCACCACAGCTCGGGCTTCGATCCACTTGGAGAACTTGTCGATGGCGACTAGGACATGAGTGTGTCCTCCGGGCGCCCTTTTCGAGGGACCGTCATGTCGAGCCCCCACTGCAAATGGCCATGTCGGGGTATGGTCTGCGGGGCTTGTCTTTGTAGATGCGTCTTGCGTGCGTAGGCCCGACACTCCCGGGTAGGTGCGCCGCGACCTCGTTCGCGTCCCGTACCGCCGGGGCCGATGAAGCCTTGTGCGAAGACTTTACCGACAAGAGTCCTCGGGGCGGCATGATGGCCACACTCCCCTCGGTGGGTGTCTTTAAGCAAATCTTTGCCCTCCGCCCGGTATGCATCGCATGTATACTCCCCGAGGCTCCTTTCTTGTAGAGTTCTTTTTTGTCTCCAATTAGCGCAAAGGACTTTGCCCTTCGGACCAGCCCGGCGAGCCTCGGTCTTATCCTCGGGTAGTTCTCCCCGGGAGAGTACTCCAATAGAGGTTCTCTCCGGTCGGGGTCTTGGTCGATCGCCATAGCTTGGGGGCGCGGTTTGTTCTGAGTTGTTTTCGTGAGCCCCGAGGGTATTTCCAAGGGGAGTGTACCTAACCGAGGGCTCGTTGAGATCTCGGGTGAGTACGTTCGGGGAACGGTACCTCGCGTCGCAGCTACCTTGGCGAGTTCGTCCGTCGAGCCTCATTGTAACGTCTTGGTGTGTGCTTGTGCTCAAGCCCGCGGAACTTTTCCTCCGGTTTGCGCACTTCTCGGCAATATGCTTCCATCTTGGGGTCCCCGAAAGCAGACCGGTAGGTCGATCTGCCCGAGGGGCTTGGTTGCTTGCCGGGGACGACGCCGTTGAAAGCCGGCCCTCCTGGGCGGATCTTAGACTTGTCTACCCCGAGGAGGTCAAGCGTTTCCTCGTAGATGAGGTTGAGGCTGCTTCCTCTGTCCATGAGGACCTTGGTGAGCCGGGTATTGGCAATGATGGGATCCACTACCAATGGATAAGCCCCGGGTTTGGGATGTGCCGGGGGTGATCCGGCGGGTCAAAGGTGATGGCTTGATCCGACCACTTGCGTAACCGGGATCGCCGGTTCTGTCGCATACACCTCTCGTCGTTCCTTCTTGCGTTGCCGCACCGACATGTTGCTGGTGTTGCCGCCGAAGATCATGAAGCAGTTGTTCACCTTCAGGAAACCCTTGTTCCCCTCGGCACTACCCTCGGGTGCACCTTCCTCTTCCTCCTCAGGAATGGCCTTGAGCTTGGCGAAGTGTTTGCGCACCGTTTTGCACTCCTCGAGGGTGTGCTTGACCGGGTAGCTGTGATTCTGGCACGGCTTCTTGAGCATGCTGTCGAAGGTCTCTAGTGGCGGGGGCCGGGGCCCCTGCGGTCGGCCGCGGCCACCATGTCTTCATCGTCTGCGTTGGGGGGTTTGACCCTTGCCCTTGCGGCTCTTGTCCTTTTCTTCTTCTTCTTGCCCTCCAGGCTGGGATCCCTCTGGGTCCTCTTCCTTGCGCTTTCCCTGCCCCAGCCCCGATTGAACAAAGCCCCGACGGCCTCCTCTCCGCTAGCGAACTTGGTGGCGATGTCCATCGGCTTCGTTCGTCTCGGTTGGAGTCCGGCGCCTAGCTTCTTCACGAGATCACGGCAAGTGGTGCGGCCAAGAAGGCCCCTATGACGTCGAATCCGTCACGTTAGGGAGCTCGGTCCGTTGCTTGGAGAAGCGGATGTAGTCAATGCGGGGACTTCGTCGGGTTCAGCGGCGGCGGTTTGGTCCCATGAGTTACCCATGCGTAGGTGCGTGCCACAGGAAGTTACCTCGGAAGGTTCTCTCCAAGTCTGCCTAGTTTGATATGAGGTCTGGGTGGAAGGTGTTCCAGCCGGGCCTTAGCTAGTCGGAGAGGTACAGGGCAAATTTCGATTGTTACTTTATCATCGTGTGCCCACAAATTGACATGCCCGGTAGATGGTCGGTCAGCCATACCGGGGGCGAGTCTCTCAGAGTACTTCTCAATGTGGTTGGGAGGCCTGGCGCGCGGGAGTGGTGCCCTCTGATATCCCTTGTGAAGGCCTGTGGCGGGTGGATCTGGGGGTACCCTCGGTCTTCCCGGCGCACTAGCGTGTCCCGTCCGCCCGACGCCGCCCGAGGTGAGCCGCCCTCGCGGCGAGGCTCGTTGTCGCTTCGATTTCTTCTCTGAGGTCAGGAGCGCCTCGGTTTGCGGTCTTGTCGGGGGGTCTTCAAAGCGCTCCCAGGCGGGGCGGTTGTCGCGATTGTCGACTAGGCGCTCCCGGACCGGCCTTGCCGGCTCGGCTTTGTTGGTCGGACGGAGCCCTGCCGACCGCCGGACTCCTCCGTCGTTGTGGCGTCACGGCTCGATCCGGGAGGCGGAGCTTTCCGCTGCTGTACCGCTGCCCCTGTCGAGGAGTTGTCGAAGGCCCTCCCGAATCGTCTTCCCTCGCGGTAGGGGCTCGGGCATTCGCGCACCCGGCATGGCGGTTTCTTTGCCCGCGTTGGTGCTGTTGAGCAGGGCAGCTATGTCGGGAAGGCGGAGGCACCCCATCGGGTCCGCCGCGACCTCCGCCGCCACGAGCCTGGGCGCCCGGGGGCTGCCGCGTTGAAAACTACTCGTTGGATCATTACGCTCCAGTCGTCGAAGTCGCGCGGACTGCCTCGGATCGCGGTCTGCGCCCCCTGTTCATGCGTGTCTGTCCCGGCGGCGGCGGCGCTGCTGCTACGGAGGTGGGCGGCGAGCTGCTGGTGCCGCGGCCCGTCGTGGCGGTATGTCGCCTCATCTTCGTCGGAGGCGTCGGTGAGCGGCCATCTTGCTCTGGATCTCTATATTGAAGCATTCCCGCGTGGGGTCATAATAATCGCCCTCGTCGTGATTCGGGGGCGCCGAGCGCCAGCGGAGGAAGTCTGTTCTTCGGACGGTAGAGCGAGTCCGTCAATTCAGGACCAGAGGCCCCAATCGTGCCGGATGAGGGAGGGGACGGGGTCGTGCGGCATCCTTTGGCGGATGCGCTCTTCCGGCGTGTCGTGTGATATAGCGTTCGGTGGGGCGGCGTGGGTCTGGCCCACGCTCTCGCTTGGCGGCTTCAACTGAAGTTTCCCGCCGGCGAGGCATTACGGGGATTCCTTCGGTACCACTGACGTGGACGCGTTCTCGACGATTAGGGTTTACGGGTATCTGCGCCGCGGGGCCCGGAAGGATCTTCCACGTGCCTAGGGTTCTGGGGGACCCTCACGTGAGTTGGCGCTGGTGGTACGTCGTCGGATTCGGAATCTGTTGCGTGAGCGCGCCTAGTGCGCCGGTGGATCCGCCTTCCTAGCGGCGGCCGTGATGGCGGACACGCCCCGCGTCGGCGATCTTGCCCTTCTTTCGCCGTCATATCGGGCAAAGGATCATCTCATAGTTGTGACCGGCGCCACGAACCCCAACGTCGAAGAACAGCGGTGTTCGGGCGGGGAGAGCACGTCTTTCGGCGAGAAGGGTGGAAACGAAGGTGGAAACGCCATGAGGGCTGATGGAGATGTGGATTGCACACAGCGCGTCCCCTACCTGGCGCGCCAACTGTCGACGTTCCGAGAACCGGGGGTGCCTCGGGTGCCGGCAATAAAGAATTTCTAGGCTGCGTGCCTCCTCCCCCAATGGCGTAGCGCAAGATGGACACGGACACGGCGGGTTTATCCCGGTTCGAGGCCAACGGGGCCCTATGTCCAGCGGGTGGTGTCTGCTCGTGTTACCTCGCGCTCAAAGGAGAGCTTGTAGTAGGGGTTACAAGCGGTGTGAGGGAGAGATGTCTCAAGCCCCACGATCGTGGTAGTGGTGGTGGTGGTCGATTTTCTCTGGCTCGATCCCCCTAATGGGGCATTACTCCCCCTTTATAGGAGGAAGAGGGAGGTAATGTTTACATATGTGGGTGCCTAGGTGGCTAATTCCCGAGCTATACTTGTTGCATGTCTTGCGCGGCCGAGGGTTGGTTGGCTTGGATGTCGTTTGATGAAAACACGCGTCTTGATCCGGTGGCGTCGTGCCGTTCCACTGTGTGGCCCCGAGTGCAATGGCGTCCCTCACGGTCGCATGGCGGCGGCCCTGACGCTGGTTGCGGTGTGTCATGAGCCCGAGGTTCGGCCCAACGTGGCGTCTTGGCCGTGTTTACGGAAAATGAAACGGTGTTGTCCTGGTTTCCCGTCTTTGCGCGTAATATGTCACCGTTTCAGCTTTGTGTCCCATCGGTCGGATTTGGGAAGTGATCTGGCGGCCGATTTGACTGGGCGTAATCGATGGCCCCCGCCTCGTCTGGCTGCGCAGCTGCATTAAATCACGGTTGTTTCCCTTCCTCGCAGCGGAACCTCCCGCCCAGGGCCGGCGACCACTGGATGAGTAGGTTGGGCCACCTCGCCCCGAGGATTGAGAGCTGGGTCTCCCTCGGGCGAGGTGGAGCTTCGCCCCGGGGTGGTGAGCTGAGCCACCCTCGGGCGAGGCAATCCCATGCGTCCGGGGTGGTGAGCTAGGTCACCCCCTCGGGCGAGACGGATATTTGGGTGGGAGTCCGAGCCTTGGGTCGGCTGGTGATGGCGGGAGCATTACGGTTCTCCGTCTTGTAAAGGTCCACGACCTTGTCCTTCTCGGCGTAGTGAGCTCCTTCGTCGTGGTGACTCCTGTGGGCCGCTCGTGGGCCGGCTCCGTCTTCATGTATGCGTCGTGGCCCCTTGGCACGGGTCCGTCGCTGTTGTTGGGCTGTCCTTCTAAGTGGGATGATGACGGCTAGGTTTTGCCGGGCCCCGATGGGCCGGCGATTCTCGTTGTTTGGAGAATGTCTCGGGGCCCAATATTTAGGTCCCGACACCGCGCGCCGCCACGTGTGCAAGATCGCGTCGCCGCCTTCTTGGCGGGATCGAGAGCGAGGATATCGCCGCGCCCGCCTGGCGCATGACCGCCTGCGGCGTGATAATCTTGGAGGGCCGGACGTTTTTGGATAATGGTGGGGTGGTTTGGTTCAGGTGGTGATCGTCAGTGGCCATTATCGCTGGCGGATCGTCCTAGCGGTATGGGCTGGCTGACTAAGCGTCGCCCGGCAGCGCGAATCATCATGCATCCATGCCATGCATGCGGTGGTGCGCCATGGAAGTTTTGTCGACCGTTTGCCGCGCGATCATGCGCGGGCGGCGCGGCGATATCCTGCTCGATCCTGCGCGCGGCGGCGCGGCGATCCTGCAGCGGCGGCGCGCGGCGTCCACGACCCTCGGCGGCCTGCGTGTAGATGGATCAACGGAACGGGCGAGGGAAAGCGTCTGTCACGGCGCTGGGATTAGTGGTCTTTTTTGTTAGCAAAAGTAATGGTGGGGTGTTTAAGTGTTAAAGTTTCTCACCTCTCAAACTAACCATCGGATCAAGATCTAATGATTGTGGTTGGAAGTTGCAAACGTTGCACACGAGTCACAATTGCACACGATCACGCTCCCTCAAAATTTATCCTCAAATACAATGCATTCTAAGGATAAAAGCCAATTTTGTATCAAATACTTTCTATTTATTGATCAAACACCATTACTCACGTTGACGATATCGTTTGATTATGAATTAAAATGAGGGTACATGCGTATTTTATGTTCTCTTTTAATTTGTGTTAGAATTCCTATAATGCCCTATATTATATAGGGAGTATTTCAATAGCGCTAATAGCAATACTAATGAAATGCTAACCCGGATTTAGTCCAAAACTAGTAAACTATTGAAATTAAGGTTCCAACTAACAGTATAATTTATCATTTTTCCAAACTAAAAGTGAATTGAACAGAGCTAAAACAATTTATAATTTATCCTTTTTCGGATACAGAAGTGCCTTCTTGCCATCTCGAATTCGCTATGTTCTACTACTTCATACCGCTTTTTGGACATGTGAAGAGAGAAGGCACTTCTGTATCCGAGAAAAGTGGTATGGGAAACTTGAGATACTTAGGGCAGTTCTATCACCAAAACTATAAGATATTTTATATACTTTCCAAATCATGTATGTGCTACACATAAAAACATATTTTTAACTGTGAAAATTATTTTTATTCAATCATACGTCGTCTCCTTCCAATGTCGACTTATCATATTTCTTCCTATCTTGGTCCATGTACAGACATTGTTTTGCATTGTATTTCTTCATATCTTTAAAATCAGAGATGTGATGCAGGGTCGTTACATAGGTTCCTAGGTGGTTTCCCCTAAAAAAAAGTTGCCTCGGTGGTTTGGGACAAATATTAAAGCTGTGATAGAAATGTGAACTCGAACTGAGTTATGATAAGAAAGCTGGTTTAATCTAAACCTGATCTTTTTTTAGAATAGATGTACTAGTATATAAGACTAATTCGGCTGAGGCAAAAAACTATCAGCATGTCATTGACTTCACGTATTATGTGGCAGGCTGTTCTTGCGTGGTATGGTTCGAATTATGTGGCTGGCAGGTTGTTCTTGTGTGATTATGGTCGTCGCTTGTCCCGTGGAGGAAGAAGAGAACCCTGGAGCGTGTGAAGAGTGAAGACGAGCTCTCAGCAGGCCATCCGCCGTGGCGCGTGGCCCGTGGCAGCTGGCAGGTCGAGAAGCAGGCAAGCACTAAGCATCAAGCAAGCTACGCCGGCGGTGAAGTTCCGAGCGCATGTGGGCTTAAACCGATATAGGCTTGGTAGGCTAGGCCCAGCTGCCCAGCTAAGGCTTTCGTGGAGGGGCGCGCGGGGGCAGCTGTGTTTGTGTAGCACTGGCAATAAGAATGGAAGGGGAGAAGCTGCCGTTTAGTACCGTCTCGCCAGCTGAAGCTGGAGGAGGCTGGGCGTTGGCTATATGAGGGGGCGGCTGGCCCTGAAACAAAGCACGCAGCTGCGTGGTGAGCACAAAGCGAACTATTCTTTCGCCTTTTACTAAAGAATACCGTGTGCACGCCATAAATAGCAGCATATGCTAATTTTAGGAGGGCGCTTTCTCTTTTTGAGAGAGCCCCAACAATACTAAAATCAAAATTTAAAATAATTTGAAATTAAAATTGTTGTACTTTTCTTTTAGGTTTTTATAAACCTTAGTGGATTATTTTGGAAAGTCCTGATTGTTTTGAATTTTGAAATGGGAATAGGATCAAAATGTAACTTCATTTACCAAATCCAAAAATTTTGATAGTACAAAGTCAAAATGTAAGCCCTCCCTTCATTTAGCAAATCTAAGTCAAAATGTAAGCCCTCTTTTCTAGTATTCACGTACAAATCATCATTTATTGAAAGAGCAAACTAAATTGGAAGGAAGAAAATTTCTTTTTTATTAAGAACTACTTGAATTTTTTTTTAGGTCTGGTTGCGAGGTCTCTGCTAAAGAGGATCTATTAAACTCATAATTCATTAGATTTGTTAGCAGTAAATTAAGTAATAAAACATAGAGAAATAATTAAAGAATACAATCCTTATCCATCTTTTCTATCTTTTTTGCTTCATATACTAAAAAAAGAATTCAAAAAGGAAATTTTTCGTCATGTCACGAAGAAATCTCTTGCATATGAATAACTAGAATTAAAAAAAGGAATGACAAACCACTGGGGAATAAACGATTGATTTCTATAAATAAACCTGCTACTAAATCCGGGTATTGTGGACATTCCCTCATTTCCATTCCGAACATTTGAATTATGAATTTTTCATAACTTAAACTTAGGTAAGTGCTTTACCAACATTATGTAGTCAATTCGTCCGAACTTGCTTAGTAGTGAATTGGGAACAAGAAGAAAAAGAGGGAGGAATTCTGACCCCCGGATTTTCTCATAAATAAATGTTTTCTCTCAGTGGCAGTCATGTGTGCCTTTGGGTTCATGAAAAAGGTTAAAAACCTTGAAAACTTCCTGAATCCCCTACAAAAACATCACTGTGCACACTTTTTTCAATGATAAATTTAAATTTTCAACAAGACACTTCCAAACTGATCGTTTCTGGCTAGCTGAATCTGCTCAATGCTAATTTCTTGTGAGAAAAAAAAAAACACTGATACTAAGAAAGAACCCATCCGAACCTTTTCCTGGAAGTTTAACCCTGGTTTGGTTAGCAAATCTCGTAACTGAAGTGGAGCAAGCGACTCCACATGTGCCGTATGAGTGGAGTCCATGTGATCGCCCGGCGGTGCCCGCCTGCGTCGGCTTCGTCGCATGCCAATCGCGCAACGTGCCGCCGGCATGATCAATCTCTCCCACTCCCGTGACCCGTCCCATCTGCATGTGGGAGTGGAACATGCAAGACCGCACGATGCAACTCTACGACGAAACCATGGTGCTTGTGGGCGGCGTGCCAGATCTCCTGAAACAATTCAGAACCCCAGCAACCAGAAACGCAATCGCCGGGCTGAATTCTATCAGTCCTACCACAGAGAAACACCTGTATTTTCCATTAATAAATTATATAAGTCTAAAGTATTGTCACCATCTATAACAACATGCCACCACGAAATTGACAATGAATGGCTCCACCTCCCCGCCTGAAAAATCCTAACAATCTGCCAGTATGCGTTTCATCTACGTAGAAACCGGGGGGTGGCCGTCGTCACCTACGAACGGACTCCCCCCAACGAAGGGCCAAAATTAACAGTGTACTAGTGTCGATAGCTGAGGACTGACGAACAAGCAACTTTGGATCGACCGAGCGAGCGAGCTAACGCGCGCTCACAGTTACAAAGAACAAGAAGAATGAACGAATCAGCAGCAGCGGCCGCAGCAGCTAGCTCTTCATCTCTCCGTCCTCGAGGTCGACCGCGGGCACGCCGCTCACCCTGGACTTGAGGGGTACGTCCTCGCCGTCGAGCATGTCGCTCTTGTTCCGGGGGATCGGGGCTGCTGCCTTCTTCTCCGCTTCCACGGCCCAGCTGTAGACCACCATGCCCATCACGGCAAGCAGCATCCCGAGGATGTTCTTCACGGTGAGGGCCGAGTCAAACAAGACCCAGCCGAGGATCAGCACGCACACGGTCTTCATGTGGCCCAGGACCTGGAATGAGGTCGCTGAGAATCGGCCGATGCAGAGGTATTGGCTCATGTTGCAGAAAAAACGGCCAGGGAGCAGGAAAGCAGTATGAAAAACTGCAAAATGATGAAAAGGGAAGCTGTTAGATCATTAGCACGGTAGTCCCCACCACCCCATTATCCAGTTACTACAAAGATTGCATAATGATTAGGGCATATAGCAGCATGAGCAACTTCATTTGTGTTGTAGCTGCAAACAACTGCTAGTAACACACAAATTCACATTAAGAATATTAAGCAAATGATACAGTAAAAGGTAAAAGGATAAGGTCTGGCAGTTCATGTCAGAATAAGTTGTCTTATATGGGCCCAGTAACATGAAATTACTAGTCTGCAGGTGCGCCACTGGCTGGGTTTTTTTCATATTACTAGAATGGCAACAATAATAGAGTTAAGCATATATAAGTTAAAGAGATAAGAACACTGCCAATGAATTCAAAGTAGAAGATAAGGATAAGTAGTGGGCATAAAGATAGCAATGCTCTAAAGAACTGGGAATTGTGACAAGATAACTTACAGTTGCCCCTCCTGAAAAAGGGTAGTTCAACAATGACCGTCCATTTAGGTAGTAGTCCACAAAGGGGCCCAGTATAATAAGTGAAAGTGCCTGAATTGGTGCAGTTTTGCTCAGCAGCTCAAATGATCCAATGTTGTACTTCTTCTGAAAGGAGCCAATTGTCTGGGAAGAGGAAACACATCATCAGCTCACCCCTCAGAGTATAGTGAAACTTAGTAAAGTGCATAAGCATTGCTGTGAGACAAGTATTGTTGTAGAAAGTAACTTGCAATAACAATTCTTTACAAATATTAAACTCTTCATGTACAACTTAGAAGTATTACTAAATTGAAGTGAAGTATTACTAAAGTTTATAAAATTTCCAGAGACTTCAAACATCGCTTTTTTGTTAGTAAAGCACAAACTTCGAAGATGATATTTGTGTTAGTAAACATCTCCTTGTAGATCATGGAAACATAAGAACACCATCATTTGAAGATGAAACAAGAATGTAAAAAGCCAAAAACTGCTTGAAATTGATTATGGGTAGTTTGAACTTGAAGGATACATAAGAAGAAAATAAATGTATACAGTATAAGCTAACAAAAATGTGAGGAAGCACATAGAATCATCTATGAAGAGAACTGCGGATGTGAAGCTTATAATGTAATATACGAATTGACAAATCATGACGCGTCTCTACTGATGATCTTTTAGTACCTTTTTGCCATTGATCTATATTATTGTATTTCAGAGAACTGCGGAAGTTTGGGCTTCCAGTAAGCCAGTAACAGTACCTTGCTGCCTAGTTATAACCAGTTATGGTACAAGCTATAGATACAGCAATTAACTGATGCACAAATCAGCTCTTTGAAGGGAGATTGCAAAAAACAAACCATATGTCACTTGGATTTTGAGTTCCTCTCCCATAAGCCATTTTGTTGTAAATACACACACCTCTCTACTAGGTTCTATACTTCTATTGTGCATATGCTTAACTGATTGAACCTGTTTTATCAATTTGCAACTGCAAATGCAAACATTAGAGCATAATCCCGGCACTTTTTTGGGGATTCCACCAAATTAATCCTGATGAGAGCTTAAATGTTGACAAACCCAGTCTTGCTATTTGAAATAAAAAGGAGCACTGCAACATGATAATGAGGCTATCAAGCACTTGAACAAACTTCAGTTCACTAGCTCGGCCTGTCATGGGTCATGGCAGTTGCCACCACATTGGCATAATCAGCTGAGTGTGTGTGTAGTGGTTGGTTTTTTGAACAAAGCTAAGTAGTGATGGACATTTGCACAAAACAACTATGAGTGGAACCTCAAACCCTCCCCCTCTCTTTTTTTCCCCTTAGATTTGTTCATAGTTTGATTAAAGGGGGGAGCAGAAAGGGAAGGCATCTAATAGGACGAATAACATCTAATCAATTTTAAAATATTTCATCATTATTGTCCATATCGGTTTAAATAAAGTTGGCAGCTCAAATTCATAGTGACATAACAAAAATCTCGTCACAAATTGCAGAACACTATTATGGCGGTCAAAATTAGAATTCTCCATATCACAATGGAATATACAACACAAAAAGGCTAGCAAGAAGACAAGTGAAAAGGGGAAAAAAAACTTACAATCTGCTGAAGCGACGTGCAGAACACTGCAACGCAAGCGCAGATGAATCCCTTGGCATTGACCTCGACATCCGTGACAGTACAAATCCCTACACCGGCGGCCACGACAATGACTGCCGATATGACCTTAGTGGTGTAGTGCTTGCTGTTGAGCACCCATTCCATCAGGCAGACGACCGGAATCATGCTCAGTTTGGAGATCTGCGAATTCTCAACTTGAGCCACACAAGCAACCGAGGCGAAAATGGCCGGCGGAGTGTCAGAGCAAGGTGTGCACCTGGTAGAAGCCGACGGAGTTGAGCATGAGGCTGAGGTTCATCCCGGTGATGGAGGTGTTGGCGACGAGCGAGAACCAGACGAGCTCCCAGAGCGGGACGTGCTTGGAGACGGAGTAGCCGGTGGCGTTGGAGATCCACCCGACGAGCGCCGTGACCGTGAAGTGGAACCCGGTCAGCGTGGTGGCTGCACGCGCGCGCATTCACAACACAATCAGCGGGAGAAAAACGAACAGTCAAACGCCCGGTCAGATCCGCGAATTCCCCCCGAGCGGCTGGCGGATCCGGATTCCAGATCCGCGGGGGAGGAGAGACGAAGAGGAGAAGAGGAGGGAGAGGGGGTACCGAAGGCGAAGGCGTAGCCGGAGGAGGACATGAGCTGCTTGTTGGCCATGATGAGACTGACGGAGCTGACGACGTTCATCGCCCACGCGCCCACATCGGACACCGCCGGCGTCTTCTTCTCCGCCTCCATGGCGCCGCCGCCTCCTCCTCCTCCTCCTCAGCAGCACAGCACGCAGCCTCACGCGAACCCGGCGGAGGAAGCGGGGTTCGGATGGGCTGGTTGCCTGGTCTCCTCGTCCCGTCTCGGTTGCCTCACGCGGGAGGAGGGGCCGCTCGGTTATAAAGCACGGGGCGCGTTGCCGCCTAGGCAAGGAAGGGGAGCAACGGGGAGGAGGGAGGCTTTCGAATGGGGGCCGGAAACGTCAACGGGCACGGGGGACAGCCAGAGGCAGCGGTGAAAAACTCGCTGGGGTGAGTAGACGTCGAGTCGACGACGGATTGAGGGCGGCGACGACAAGGGCGCAGGGGCCGCGGCTCGGTTGGATGCCTGGATCTGGGGCCGGGGCCGGGGCCGCGCCGCATGACGCCTTTTCCCTGCAGCTTCCGCCCCATCTGCGCGTCGACACGCAGGGTTTTTTTTCTCAAAAAACGGCACGCACCGGGCACCGGCAGCGCAGCGTGCCAGTTCAAAGTTTGGACGCTGCGCACCGCGGCACCCGCGACCGGTCTCGCTTTCTATGGACGTACTTTGCGCGGTACGCGGAAGGGGAGGGTCGCCTGAAGTTCCTGCTTGCTCCCCAGATCGTCGTCGGTCGTTTCATGAATCTCCGTAGCGTGTGGCTGCGCGAATTGCGACACGCTAGCCTAGCGCTGTAGCGCCAGAGGCTCCCGTATGAGTTGTGACAGTGCCGTGGAAGTGGAAGGACTGAAGGAGCTTCTTGCCTCAGCCAGCAAGCAAGGGTTCCGGAGCGCGAGACTTTTCTTGGCATGTCGGCCACCGTATAAAACTGCCCGGCAGATTCGCAATTTGTGGCACGTAGGAGTACTGGTTTATTATAACAGTATAGTATATACTGCTGCTGCTAATGGTCTACTGCATACCCAAAGGCCTCGAGATCCACCAAGCCCTTGTGCAAAGAGTAAAGTCATCTACTACTATTCTACTGTGCGCTTCAAGTTTGTCGAGGCCGATTTAGATCCTCCGTTAACCAACCAAATTCTATTCTATTTTCTGAAACTCAACCAACTCTATACTAGTTCTTCTTTGAGGAACTCAACCAACCAAAGTTAGGAACCCATGGTGGAATCTCTGTGTTAGCTGGGTTCTTGACTTCTGAGAATGTGGATGTCATTGAAGTCTGAAACAGCCCTGCACGTCAATTCCTTGGTTCAAAAATCTGAAAAAGATGCGTCGCCCGATCAGAACCATGGAAGCAACGGAGCGTCTAGTCTCTAGAGTGATAATCCAAACATCACTGTCAGCAACTCAGCATTAAGTTGAGAATATCCACAGCGAGTGATCTGGTCGCCACTCTCGATGATTGAACTCCAATCATCCCATGCGCCCGTGTTTACTGTTTGCCCGCTCAAGCTTCAGAGTTTCGCTTCGATACGCCAGGTTACCTTTCAATCGCCGGTGATTATTGATTGTTATTTGTTAGGCCACACAGGCCACTGGACCATTGAACCGGCACCGAACAGGCCCGCTCGACAGTTCCTCCCGTGTCCGGGGTTGGTCGGGGCGGGAACCAGTCACCACTTCGTTCACCAGTTCACCAGCTTCGTCTCTCGCCGCCGCCGTGTGCCTTTTGACCGGATCTTTCTGGGGACTGTTCCACGTGGCACGGTGGGCACTTCATTTGACTTGGCAAAGCACACGCTCCGAGCGAAGCTCACATGCTCCGGTCGCGGGTCGGGTGTACGTAGACGGATCCATGGTGCAGAGGTTAAGGCAGGAGTACACGTCCAGCTCATGGAGGATCGATCTCTGGTAGTGGTTATTGTTTTTATAAGAAAGTACTGTACAATAAGCAAAGCTCTGTTCGCGGTGTCGGAGGACGGAGGTAACTGTAGCAAGTATTGTACCACTGGGCGATCCAACACAAAAATGGTACTACCACTGGGCGATTAAAACAAAACACGGATACTTCTTTTGTTGACCGGTGACTTCTTTTGTTTATGCAGCACAGCAGGCCACACACAATACAGCGCCTCTGATGGTGTGCAGAAAGGGCCAGAGGCCGTTAAGACGTTATTATAGCCGAAGCTGCGACGCGATCCGGCGTCAGAGCGCGACGTCGGTGCTGCCGCCGTAGATGCCGTGATTGGCGATGCCGTCCTCGGCTCGGTGTGGTGGACAAGTTCCTCGGCACCGACAGGAGATGATGCCACGGCCGGATTAGTTTAGCTTAGCGGGACGGGCCGGGAGCGAAGGCGGACGGTGATGGACAACGCCAGGTCCCCACGACCGTGACTTCCGTGGGGCAGCGTGGGGGCCACGAGGTGGGTGCGGAGTGCCAACAAGCCGCCGGTTTGTCTCGTCTCGTTCTGAATCTTGGAAGCGCATGAACTCCGGCGGGTGACGGCGACAGCAGGTGGTGTTAGGAATCTTGGCTGGCCTGGCCATGGCCCCGCTGCCGCCCTGCCAATAAGCCGGCGATAAGCGTGGAACAGTCGTAATAGCATTTCGATTTTTTGAAAAAAAAAACAAAAAAGAGAAGAGAAGCTAAATGTACTAACCTCGGAGTATACGCTAGAGGCGGGTAAGTGTTTTTTTTTTTTTTTTTGAATCGGCGGGTAAGTGTTATTTCCGTACAAAGTCCGTATGATGTTTCTATCCATCAATCAAAATGTACTAACCTCGGAGTATACGGTGGTTCTAACGAGTGTCGTACTGTACATACATGGAGTATACTATAATTTTTTTTTGTGTACTTTTCGTACTGCTGGGTCTGAACGGCCTTTTTTTTTTTTTGAGGAATTCGGCTTGCTTTAATTTGATGGAGCGTTTCCACACGTGCACAGAAAAAACGTGTGTGTTCTAGAGACTCTCATAGTTACGAATAAATATTTTAGTGAAAAGTTGCCACCAACAACTAATTTTTATAAGTGTTTATATCCAAATAGACATTATCAGCAGATTTCTCACTATTCCAACGATAGATAGCGAAAATGACTCTCTAGAATGTACACAAGATATAGAAAAGTTGTTGAAAAGTGAAAAAATATATTAAAAAAATGACTTTTATGTAGATCATTCGATGGCTATCGAAATGATGATTCAAAGAGTGAATTTTCGAAAGAGACTTGAAGACATGAAATACGCGTCGGTGACTGTTTGGGTGGGCGTGCTCTCGAAAAAAAAAAGAGACTTAAAAGACGCTATGATATGATATACCCAAAGGCCAGAGAAAGAAGGTGAATGCTTATAAAATTTATTAAATTAAATAGAACCCACGAGGACAACGGTAACGCAGCACGGCACCGGAAAGTTTGATAGTGAATTTATAGAGTAACCACTTAGTCAGCCTAACAATAGAAGTGGGCCATTAGTAGCCCGGTATGCAGTGCTAAATGCCAACTTTAGAATACATCAAAGTCGTCCCTTGTAGATTAGCTTGGCATCGACCAGCTTTTTACAAACAGTAGCAGGCTAGCAGCCAGTGAAACATTCAATGTTTTCTTACCTACTTCTTGATCACAGGAGAGGACATCTTCGTATCATAACTAGTTTTTTTTTTTTTTTTTAGGAACAAATATATCGTACTGGTATTTGTTCACTACATATACAACCATCGTTAGCTGCCGGGCTCGAATCCAGCACATACTAATGATAGGAGCGACGTTTCCTATACCAATCTTCTTTCTACGATTCCTAGCCGATTTAGAGGGCCAAGATCAAACCACGTCACCAAAATTCAATTGGACAGCCGAGATCGTGCGGATCCCGTTCATTTTATAAGAAAGTCCTTCAACTATAGCAAAAAATCAGCTCGGGCGGCGTAAGCTCCGCGGCCATGCCCTCCACCCTCTGCCCCCCGGTGGCCGGCGGCGTGGCCGCCACCTCCCCAACGGGGTGGCCGGCACCGTCGCGGCACGGCCTCGTCGGTTGTGGCCCCACCGGCTCGGGTCCATTGGCGCGTCAAGCCACCAACACAGTCCCTGCCTCCGGCGAAGACGCCATCGCCCTACCTTTGCGGGACCCGGCCCCGGATCGGCGGCGGCGGCACGAGGAGCCCTCGGCGCGGCGCGGCGCCACCCGGTGGCGTCGGTGGCGCGGCGACAAATACTCAACCTGAGTGCATTCTCCTTGCCAACCAGGTCAACGCCGCCTCCGCGGTTCGCGACCTTTCCCAATCCCATGCGAGGTTAGTATTCTATTGAAGCTTAGCGCAAATCGTTTTGATCTTCCGTTTTATGTTATTTTGGTACTCCCTTTCTTTGCTACCATACCAAGCGCAGGCAGAAGAGGGAATGCTCCATCGGCGCCTTCGCCGCAAGGATGCACCTTGAAAACAAGGACACCATGCTCGGCCGCATGGACAAGCTCGTACCCTGCTACGGTAAGGGTTCCACATCTGCATAGGTACGCTCGGTGGCACACATGCCAAGCTCGGCCGCATCGACAACTCCGTTGCCTGATACGGGTGCAGGACATCGACAACAACCACCACACATTCTTATCTGCTTAGTGCTCTGCCTTCATCTGCACGACAACAAACTTTGCAGCAGTGTTACCTCCAGTTAAACAAGGTGCGTGACTTGCTAATAATGCACATCAGCTGTTTGTGAAAATGCCATTCTGATTTCGCTCATTAATGCCCCTATTTATTTCAGGGTCTCATGCATTTCAATGGAGGCCATGTAAGTGCCATGGAGAATGCAGTCTTCAGATTTATTTATCAGAATTGTAGTCCTACTAACAATTTTGATGACATGGCTTCAATGTTTCGGTTTTGCCATTTTAAGATGCTAGAAATTCTAGGTGAACACTTGCGTTTCAGCACCCGTCGGCACCCGTCGATGTTCTTTCATTGATGAATATTGTAGATTGAATCTAGCTAGATTGCTAGAAAGGTACCCAATAATTTTGTCCCAATAACCATGAGTTTAGCAACTCCCAAAACGGTATTGGAATGAAAAAAACATCGATCTCCAACAGTGCCCAATACTTGACTTTCAAAAACTAGATTTGAGTCCACATGGAGCAGTTAGTTAGCCCGTTAGTTGATGCAGGGGGTATAGATGTCCAACGGGCGGCCCGGTACGCCCGTGGCCGGTATTGCGGGCCGTGCCGGGCCCGACCAGCTGCGGGCCGATGGGCCACGGTCGGCGGGGCCGTGCCACCTGCGGGCTCGGGCCGCGCCCGTGGCCCATGGCCGGTCTGTGGGCCATTTTGTCGGACCCGCGAGGGCCGCGTCGGGCCCACGGGCGGCGGGCCGGGCCCACGACCCGCTAGGTCTGAAACAAGCAAAAAAAAAAAAGGGCCGATCACGAGGGCGCCGCGGCGGCCACCGCCGCTCGCGGCATCCTTGGCCCGACCACCCCCCGCCCTTGTTGCCCGGCTAGCTGCTGCGCGCCGCCCGTCGCGGAATGGGGTTGGAGGAGCAGGAGCGGGCGGCGCGCGTCGGCGTGGCCATGCGGGCGTAGCGGAAAGGCGGGGCGGGCGCGGCGGCAGGCGGCGGCGCGGGGAGGATGTGGCGGCGGGCGGGAGCGGGAGGAGCGCCGGGCGGCGGCGAGGCGGGAGGCAAGGAGGGAGACGGCGTGCGTGGCGCCCGACCAGAAGCCGGGCGAAGTGCGGGATCGCGAGTCCGGCGCGTGGGGTAAGGGATGGGGATTTTTTTTTTTTTAGTGGACTTTAGCGGGCCGGGCCAGCACCGGTCGGTCGAGACCCGGCCTTACCGTGCAGCGGGCGACGGCGGCCCATGGCCCGCCCGTAGCCCGTGCATAACGGACCGTGCCGGCCATGTACGGGCCATTTTCTTTGGGCCTCGGACCGGGCGCGGGTCCGCGGGCCAAATGGCCAACTTTAGCGGAGTCGCGGTCTCTCCTCGAAAGCCGACGCGTTCCTCTCCCGTGCGGCGGGCGTCCTCAAATCCTAGCTACTACTACGTAGTAGGTAGTACTACCCTACCCTAATGCTGAAATTGGTGACAAGACAGACAGGCCTTCATGCACACAAAGATCGATCGTGTGTGGTCTGCTTGATCGTGATCGATCCACGCCCCATTGGCTCCTCTCCACGCCGCGGGACATCGACATCCTGAAGACAGATCGCGGCGCCGGCCAAAGGGCTGCTGCGAAGCGAACACGCCGCCGCCCATTTGGAGGCCGCCGCGACCGCCCGTGTGCCCAACCGCGAGGAATCTTTTTGCTAATTTGATAGTTTTTTAAACTAATTACAGGATTAACATGAGTTGTTTTCTTGTTCCAGAACTAGCACATTTGGTGGCGCCTTTGCCAAAGGCGCCACAATTGCATTGTGAGGCGCCATGCATGGCGGCGCCTCAAGGCCGCCACGTTGGCACCCGGCACCGCGCCGCTGGAGGCTGGGGTGGCGTGCCCTGGCGCCCGCATGCAATGGCGCCTCAGCGCCTCAGCTGTGGCGCCTTTGACAATGGCGCCCGCAGGACTGGACTGGCATACATTTGACTCAGGAGCATATGCATGCATGCAGGATCCTGACGGCACGGGGGATAGATCTTGCCATGGATTTGTAGCTTGACCAGCATACAACCATGTCTGTCGGCCGTATGCATGCGGATCAGTGACGGCGATGACTCTGCCACACAACTGTTTCTTCTCCGAGAATATATAAAAAAATATGGCTACCTAGATATACTACGTACTAGCTAACTACGTCACTAAACGTCAGAGATAGATATCCAGCGAAATAACAATGCACCAGCAAATCATTTCGTTTTTCCTGCAAGAACACTCTACACGGCCGGTAGACCCACGCACGAATACGGCATACTACACATTTCTGCCAGCTGCAGCAGCTGCTGGGTCATGGAACACAGATGCATAGTACATTATTTCCCAAAAAAAAAAAAAAAAAAAAAAGCCCAGATGCATGCACATGCTAAGCTACCTCCTCCTAGCTAAGCTGCTATACATGCAAATACATCGACATCTAAAGTAGAGAGCTATATATATCTATCTATAGGGTATATATATGTATATCTAGCACGGTTTTCTCTTCATGATGCATGCATGATCATACAGGATCGTGGAGAGATGATGTTCGCGTATCTATCCCATATCATACGGAGTAGAAAGACTTTTCTAGGCCCCAGCATGCAGCAGGTGTTTCCATTCGATTTGAACACCAACGACTGATGGTCCGGTACGGTGTGGTATATGGTACACACTCTATGATATCCATGACGACAACACAAAATCTACATAGGAGTATGTGATATGTCTGAATGCATGTATGTACTATATATATAAAATAAAGAATGACAGAAACTCACGGGTCATCACAACACTACCCTTTTGACACATACGTAACGGCCGCCGCTTTTCTAGAACCAAGGCCGCCAGACACAGATCGAGTTCTCGTGAATTCGAAGAATCGGTCAGTCAAGATCAGCTAGAGTACTTGTGAGGTTCAGGCTCAGAGTTCACTGTCACTGACGTTGTTGGGTCCTGCCAATACGTTTAGTCCAAGATTCGCTCGTATCGATTGTATCCATCCGAGAATCCTGGCTGGCTAGCACTTCGCAGAAGGAATGGCTCTCCTCTCCTCCGTCCTCCTCCCAACGGCTCTCCTCTCCACCTAGCACCCCACCACCATGTCTCCCTCCTTTGATCTCCAATGGCGGGGCTCTCTGATCTGTCCTTCGAGCAAGGGCTCAAGTTCTCCTCCGTCGTGTTGGAGCGCTTCGGCATCTCGGTGACCTCTCCAAGACACAATTCAAGACCCAATTCAAGATGTTTCAAGTTGGTGGCAAGCTTTGGTCGTTCCTCCTTTTCGTCTCGACAAGGACTCGGTCAGTCTCATTCTCCAATCTTGCCTAGGTGGAGTAGCCAAAGATTTTGTTGTTGAACATCTCTCGGGCTGGATGTTCAGTTTCTGGGTTTGCTAGCAAAGACATTGGTTTTATGATCAAAAATCTTAAATCTTTTACTTGCAATTCCTTTATCATTTTCTTCCACCTCTAGAGTGGTGGTGGCCCAAATTGGGTTTTTGAGTTCCACTGCCGGCAGCTTGAGCAGGAGGAAGAATGGACAGATATTGGTCCAAAAGGAAAACCAGTGAAATCTTATGCTAATGTGGTGAGTTCTAAGCCTCCACCCAACAAGGTTTCCTTAAGTTTAATCTCCTCAGGATTTTGCAATCAAGCCTCTGACAAAAGACAATCTAGGAAACCTGTGTTCAAAAGATTGTCTTTTCCTAGAAATTATCAGTTAAATTATTTGCTTGATTCTCAAGATTTTCCGGATAACCAAGTGGCTCCCAAATCTGACATTTTTAAGAGGTTATCTTTCCCAGAAAATTATCATGAAAATTATTTGGTTGATTGCTATAATCCTAAGCCAGATCTTCAGGCCAAGCCGGATCAAAAGGCTGTTAATTATCATTTTCAAAATTCCTCTTCGCACCTTGCAAGGGGGAAAAGGCGTTACAGATTTGGATGCCAAAATCCACGTCTCGGCACATTGAAAGCCCAATCAATGCCATCAAGGGCCGTAAAGATGGAAAAGCCCCCTCCCCTTTGAATTCAAATCAGGTGCAGCCCATCATGTTTAATGTGGCCCAATGCAATAGATGCCTGGCATTTGGACATAACGGGAAAGAATGTAAGAGAACCAGGCGCTGTAATCTTTGCTACAATTATGGACATGATCACCGCTCCTGCCTATCCCGTTTTCGCACTAATCGCATTTACAGACCGGTATCAAGATTGGAAGGCGAAGAGTCAGGAGCCAATGCTATAAATACGCCTTCACCTGCCGTTCTCGTTTCCTCCGTTCTCCCAATCCGATCGGACAATTGTTCATCGGTCAAAGAAAACCCTCCCTCCACCATGGCGGGTGGTCGGTCGATCCGACCCGTTCCTCCCGACCAACCGGGTCCTCGATGAGCGCCAACCCAATCATCTTCTCCGCCATGAAGCTTACCTCGCGAGCTGCTACACTCTTCTGAACGAGGACCTAGCTATCGTGAAGCTGGATCCGCCGGTGCACAAGGATGACTTCCCCCAAGTCAAGCTCGCTCTCGAAAGCTTCTTCCGCGACGTTCATCAGGTTTGCACCAGACATGTCTGTCCCTGTCCCTTTGGTGCTGCCTACGTCAGGTTCCCTGATTCTCTAGTCAGAGAAAGATTCATTGGTCCAGTCTTTCGTTTTGGTACCTATATGATGAGTGTCGTGAAACATGATGAAGGAATCAATGCTCGTAGCCTAGATCTGGATAGAGAAGTGTGGCTCATGATAGTAGGATACCCTGAGGATTTTAAGAATACGGTAGAAATTGCAAAAGCTGTTGCTGGTTTTGGTACCCTGGTTCAGTGGTTGGAACCTGACGATCTTGCTAGGATTGTGATTAAGGTTTACTTGAATGATGAATCTAAGATCCCTAGCTCTGTGAAATGCAATGCTGGAACTACACCAAAAGGTCGATCTTGGACCTGTCCCTGTTTCATTCTGACAAGGCAGGGTATCAGTGAACTGCAGGATGAGGAAGGGTATGTCACTGTTGGCCCACTACACCCTTGTCCTCCAACTCCTCCAAGGTGGGGCGGGTTACGGTTTGGGGCGGCTCTTACAGTATTCTTTGGTAATCATTCGCCCCCTCGGCTATGCAAGTCGATGCGGTGGTTCTGGTTATGCAGGTCGTTTTGGAGGCAGTAGGCAGCATCAGATTACTCCATTGGATCTTTGCCGGCTTTTCCGGCCGATTCCCAACATGGAGACTCTGTAGCACACTCTTTGGGGGTTTTGTGGCAGCTCAAATCCTGCAACCGGTGGCCCACACAGCAATTCCAGATATGCCAATGCTCCCTAGCCCAGAGTTCATGAAGAAAGCTATAGCCTCTGCAAAGAAAATGCAGTCAATCATAGAGATGGGCCCTTCTTCTGAACAATTCATCACTGTGGTACCATCCCTGCTTAAGAAGGTATACCTGCCCATCCCTGTCCTAACTCCTGTATCTATCTTCAATTTTCTCACTTGTCTAGATGGAATACAAGACATAGCTATCCCCTGTTATTTTGATGACAAAAAACTGCTGTTACATCTGGCCTTTATCCTTTATCCACAGCTTGGAGGCAATGCTTTGGAAAAGATTGCTCTGACTTATCTTGAAGAAGAAGAAGATGATGAACAAGTTGAACCCATGATGGTGGATGAAGAGACTATGCTTTGTTGAAGAAGAGCCGGTTGAAGCGAAACAAGAGACCCCTGAAGCTGAAGACAAGATAGCTGCCCCTGGACAAGGCAAGCCACTCTCGAGCATCTTGTTCCTGAGTGATGATGAGGATGAGATAAATAGCTCTGCATATGAAGCTGAAGACATCAACATTCACCTCATTGGTTTAATCAATGAGATAGATCAGCACTCGATGTGGAGATCTGGAGGCTGCCCCTGATGTCTTCAAGACCCCTCAGAGGAAGAGAAGCAAGAAGATTAAAGAAACGACTTGATGACAATTTCTGAGGAGGAGCAAGAGAGTGGCGAGAGAAGAAGAAAGGTTTCAAGACCCATGAAGGGCAGGTCCAAAAGCGACAAGAAAAAAGCTCTTTGAGAAAAGGGAGAAAACGACAAAGAAGGGAAAGAGAAACAAGAAGCCCTCTTCTGAAGGTGATCCCACCCCTACCTTGTAACAGAACCTCCTAATTACCGGGCCCACACTGCACTGTCATTGTCCCAAAGACCTCGGCGGTACGTGCGAGATACACCGATAACTTAAGAAGCCACGTTGATAACTCATACCGGGATCAACGAAGGAGTAGCTACAACATTACAACATTTATTACAAAAATATAGATCGAGTGTGGAAGAATAATAACATTAATTTTACAAAATGTGAGTAGATTACATTTGAGTAAACTTAACTTAATACGGAAGTAGAGTAGAACTATAGGGGACAACCGGATCATGTCGAGCCCACCAACCATTGGCATTTCTTAACGCAATCAAAGGAAAGCAGGTATAAAACTCATCCCCAATAAGGCGTCAAATGCGCCGCTGACATTCCCAAGTAAACCACCATGTCGGTGATCTGAAATGGAACTGTCAAACGGATAGATCTTGCCATCTTAGATATTCATCCGCATAGCGCCGCGGATCTATCATTGTAGCATTTCACCCTAAGTATTCGAGGGTATCGTTATTTATATTTTCCCAAAGGAAGGCATGTGATTAATAAATTAGCATGGCATCTGAATAGAGGAACATGTGTTTGCTTAGACCAAAATGTTCATAATAGGGGTAAGCAATAACGGTTCATGGATAGTGTGACACACACTTAAGAATCCACCCGACAAAGAATAAAGAAAATAGATAAAGAATAAATGAATAAATGAATAACCTAATGGAGTAGTTCTAATGTATCTAGTCATGGCCATACAAATGAATAGTTAGGATCATATGCAAACCGATTTAATCATGGTTAGGTCTAGGATAGCGGGAGACTCCTGGATACCATACGGCCCGATAGGAAGCATTTACGAACTCCTACGAGAACATACTGACGTGGGGGGATTTCAAGGGGCCGGTCAAGGCTTGTCACGACCAAGCCGCCTACCCCCTCAACCGTGGCATGCCCTCATATCCCGCGGGTGTCGTAATACCGGGCACCATGCCCGCATATTAAACACTACTCTTGTCCCCCCCCAGGATCCCCACTCGTCGAATGGACGGGACTAGAACAAGAGCAAACCCGAAGGAACAACGAACCGATATCCCACCTCTAATCAAGTTAGGCATATGATGATCGATGATGAACTGTAATGAACATGTCAAGATTATGATATGTAAACTATATGCTAGTTCATATACCAACACAAGAACATGAAAAGAGAACTATACTCTAGTTCATAAGTTAGGCCAAGAACATAAATATAAGACTTGCAAATAGAAGAATGCTCCATAGAGTGGATGTATTACCAAAGCACTTTCTTCTAGGAGACAAGCCCTCCTTGTAGCTCTTCTACTCCAAGTGTTAACTAAGAAAGAATAAAGAAGAAGAAGAAAGAAGAAGTAGAAGAGAGAGAGGTAGAGGTGGTAGAGAGAGAGAGATTCTTTGGTTTCTTTGGACTCCAAGTTGTGTGTGTTGAGAGAGGGAGAGGGGGCCTACTTATACACTTGGAGGAGGGGCCTAAGTGCTAATTTACATCAAAACCGACCTGCTAAACCTTCCTTGTATGCGCAAACCGACCAACGCCAGGCGAAACCCGTTTGGAAAGTGCACGAACCGCCTCCCGAAATTTGCGCAGAAATCTCGGGGAGGGTGCGGCCGCACCGGTGGTCTTGTAGCGCACCCCCAGGCTCGGCCCGGCCGGGTCTCGGTGGGGTGTCGTCTTTCGCCCTGAAAAGTTGTGGGCCGGGCTGTGCTCGGCCCGTTATTTGATGTTTTGGGTCGATTTGCTCTTGGGCTTGGGTTTTGCAATAATGCGCTTTCTCGGAAGGCGTACTTTGGTCGATTTTTCACTTGCTTTTATTATAAATCTGCAAAATAAAATACAAGACACTACAAGTGGAATTTATTAGTGATAAAAGTATATGAGTATAAAAAGATTTAATTTTACTCCCTTTATGGTAGTAAGTTGACGGGGAAAAATATGTCGTTGGTTACCGTCAACACCGATTACGACCTCGATTAGCGGCCGCGAGTCGGTACACGCAAATGAGGGGTTAACAAACCACTGAGTACGTGAGTACTCAACAAGACTTAACCGAACAAAGAAAACAGGGGAAGACTTAGGAATGCAGGTTTAGGGAAATCAAGGTAAGGCTTAGCAAGAATTAAGAATTCTTTTTGTAGAAAAGCTTACTAAAAGTGAATCCTTACTTTCAATATTTTTAAATCATATTAGTAGCTCATATACTCTAGGTTATCCTACTCTAGAGCAAATATTTCTTTCATAAGCCAACTTTCTTTCCTCGAAACCATATTCCATCAATTACTACGAAGACGGTGCGAGGATCAAGTCTCCTTTTCTCGTGGAGCAAACGCCCGATTCGAACCGCTTAAAACCCAAATTGGGGATACCTCACCACCACGACATATGTAGAACTTAAACTTGCATATGTCAACCCTCACTCGGACCGTCCAAAACGGGACCGCGTCCCTATGCCACCCGAGAGTACCGTACACCTCCAATCCCCGGACTTTAACCCACGAGGGTAACATGTACTCCCGCCATCTCTCCACTCCCGGTCTTGGCGGTTGTATGCGTTCCCGATTTGGCTCACCTCCGAGATCTCGGGCTTACTCGTATATGTGGCCAGTATAACAAAGTTCTTGATCCAAGGGCCAATCAACGAAAGGTCCTTAACCGACACCTGACAGGGACAAAAACACGACCGGGCAACCTGTCGGCTTTACCACCGAGAGACACAACCCGGTCCCGTCGGTCTCAAGTTAAACTCTACACCTCATTATTCTTCCAAAAAGGTACCATATTCATAAATAAACATTTTGATGAAAAAGCAACTAATTAATTAAGCGGGGCTAAGCATCACTAAGCATTTTCGAATAAAACGGGTTAACAAGGATGGTATTGCAATAATCAAGGATGATAATGCGGCAATTAGGTTATCACTCGGCTCCTAGTACTTAATGCAACATATCATAAACATAAGTGTAAAAGCTTTGTAAAATACAAGAAAAGTTTAAATGTATCCGGGGCTTGCCTGTGTTGCAGGGAAAAGTTAGATTCCTTAACGAGATCACCCGAGTCATACTTGACCTCGATATCACTGGTGGATGGATCTTCTTCGAAGCTCGACCATCATGAACCATCTCACTCTCGTATACTCTACACGTAGATGATGATGCATGCTTTAGCATGATGAAGTATAAATATGATGCTTGATGGATGCATGAAATGATAAACACTTAAGTACAACTTTCCTTCACGATAAAGTTGCAACCCAACAAAAACCAACTTGTTGAACTACTCTACAAGATATCATCACCATTGTCTAAGGAGTTCTCAAGAACCATTTGATTGTGGTATGATCCAAGATTCACAAAACAAACCCAAATCACACAAAACCTAAGTCACTTTACCCTAAACACACTTACCTTTTCTAATAAACAAATAAAGCATAAAAAAAAAATTAAATTAACTTTCTCAAAATGACTCCAAACTTTTTATACAAATAGGACACATCATAAAACAGTACCAAATAAATTTTCATGATTTTTGAATAAATATTTTATTTTCTAAAAATCATGGAAGATACATTTTCAATTAAAATTTGTAATTTTAAAACATGCAAGAACTACTCAAAATCTAAGTTTCAAAATTTTCATATGTAAATATACTCATAAGAAGACTCTACAAAAATTTTCAGAATTTTTTGAATCTATTTTCGAATTTCTATGAATTTTGGAAGAAACAACACTATTCATAACATAAAGAAAAAATCGCAAAACAATTTTTAAAAAAAAAACCGCCCATTGGGCGATTCTAGCCCAACTCGGCCCAGCATGCAGCCGGCGGCCCGGTCCCCACGTCGCGGCGAGCGGGACGAGCGATCGTCGGCCGCGGAAGCGTCGCCCGCCGGCGTTGGCCGGCCGTTTCTACGCGGCGGTGAGGTCCCAGCGGTGCGGCTTGACCCTACGCGACCCTCTCAACCCTGCGCCTGCACGATGGCACCCCAAACATGATACCTAGGGCACGGGCACCCTTGCCGGCGGCCATGGCGGCGTGGCGGCGCGGCGGCGGCGGGGACGCTCGTCGAAGCGATTCGGCGGCGAACCCGAGAACAGGTTTAGCACACTCGGGCGACCCGGACTCCTCACTTAATCGAGCCTAACCTGGCCTCTAGCGGGCGCGGCTTCGGCGCGCGGCGGCGGCGGCGGCGAGCTTCGCCCGGCGGCGGCGTTCCGGCGGCTGCCCGCGGGAAATGGAAAACGGGAATGCACCATCGTGACTAGCAGCTCACCACAACTCGATGCGTGCGTTGGTTTTTCGTCGGAGGCGGAACGGAGGTGGTCCGACGTGACGGTGATGGGGCCGGCGGCGATAACGCTCTCGGTGATAACGCCAAGGCGTTCGGCGCGTCTGGACTTCTTCTCTCGGCAAAACGAAAGAGCCGACCATGATCACGGCTTGAATATGAGCTCAACGCACAAGATGGCGCAGCAGAGGCTCACCGTGGCGGTCGGCCGACGGAGGTTAAATCACGGCGGCGGGTTTGCGGTCCGTGAGAGGAAGAAGGGTGGTGCCGACCGATTCAGGCGCATCTCAAACGACGCGGCGGTTGCAAACGGCGTGTAAGGTCGTTACGGAGCTGATGATGCGATCAAATTGAGCGAAGGAGCTCGGCGGCAAGCAAGCGCAAAAGGCGGCGAGCGAGGTGGCCGGCGGGGCTGAAGGAAGAAGAAGGAAGAAGAGAATGGTGGCCTACGATTTTAACGGAAAAGGGAGAGACGATGAGGTGGTTGGTAACTTTGCGAAGCTCGTCCAGTTGTTCCAGACGCTCGCCGGAACCAGCGAGAACGGCCACCCGGCGGCCGCCGGCGGCGGCCGGCATGGGCGTGGCGGGAAGGGTACCCCCGTGCGGTTAGTGTAGCCCCCAAACCCTAACTTTTGTTTTATGCAAAATTCACCCAAATTTTGAACTGAACTTCGAAAAACTCCAAAAAGCAACTTGGCCTAAAATTTCAAGATCTACAATTTTCACAATTGGAAGATTTTCAAATTCGGCCTTGAATATGACTTTTTGAAATGAGGTCAAAAAAGGGACAAATTTGAATTCAAAATTACTTTAAAATTTATTCAAAAACTTCAAAAACTTTGTACATATCTTTTGTACATCAAAACAAGATCTACAAAGTAGCTTTTGGAAGTTTTGTCAAATTTTGCATAGATTTTGAAATATAGAAAAGGGGGTAAAAAGGGTTAGGGTTTAGGGTTTCCGACAAGGGGTAACTCTCGGATTTTGCCTCTTTTCGCGTCTCGTCGACCGACAAACGTAACCAAGCATAAAATAAACTTATTTTTGTCCAATCTATTGCTTAATTGGTAACTAACACACGGGGTGTTACATACCTCTCTGGCTGTCATCCCACCCGAAGCCGCAAGTCTTTGCTCCTCACCGACCAAAGACATCCGCCATGGCATTGGAGAAGGCTTCCCCGAGATAAACCCTTGTGTGGTGTCGGTTTGCCCTCGCTTGCAAATGAGATGATCTCGATGAGTAAAACATCCCAAGTTGAAGATCCGACACTTTGGTCCCCTTGATGTCTCTCTCTTTTTGTTTCCCTTAAGTTCCCCAAACCAAAGCATGTACCGGTATCTAAATAATCTGTGTGTAACCCTTTGGTGGTCTCTACTGATGAGAAACCCTTATCACCTATGGCTTCGAGATCATGTGGAAACTTTAAGTCCTTTACATATATATATTGCAGTTGGGTTGGTTTATTTGTGGTACCTTCTTCTAGCGATTTATTTTGTGATCCCTACCTGCATTGTTCTGCATTATGGTTTTATCCTCTCATTCATGAGGTTGTGCTTTGTCATGATAGCAATACAGCATCTTTGGCTAATCACTTACTGTTTTTCTAATGAATCACAACCTAGCGAATAATCAAAGATCGAGTAAAATACTCTTTTGGAATGTCGAGGAATAAACTCAAAAGAAAAATGGGATCAGTATTAGAGAAAAAAAAATCAATGAGAGCGCCTGTCAAATTGTTTGCCTACAGGAGACCAAAAGAGAAAAGCTTTTGATTTGCTTCTATTTGAAAAAATTTTGTCCTAGAAATTTGGATCAATTTGCCTATTTTCCCTCGGTGGGTGCTTCAGGTGGAATCATCACTATTTGGAACAACAGTCTTTTTGATGGAATCTGTTATACGTGCCAACTCATATGCAATAACAGTCAAAGTTACATTCAAGATTGGACAATAAATTCTTTTTGTCAGCAACATCTATGGTCTGTAGGATCCTGATGGAAGCCTAGAGGGGGGGTGAATAGGCTTAACCCCAAAATTGACTGTTAAAACTTCTGTGACTGTCGGTACACAAGAGGCGCGCAACGCCGCGTCAAGTCGCGACACCTTGCCGTGTGAACCAGACAACCAGGCGAGAGACAGAGAGGCAGAGAGACACTTCTCTCTCGGCCGGCGCGGCACTGCCGCGTGACTGAGCGGCACTGCCGCGTATCACTGAACCAGAGCACTCCCAAAAGCTAGTCCACGAGCTGGAGTTTGGTGCTCAAGGTTCCCACTTGTTCCTGCACACAAATATACCACAGAAAACCTTCCAAGGCTGGCAGAAACCCAGCAACCAAGTAGATCGGGTCGAAGCCCTTTCTCACAAGACAAATATGCAATAAAGTAAAGGAGAACAAGTGAGACAAGGATTTGACCCGTGGTTCACCGCGCCACACAGGCTGGGCTACGTCCACGTTGTTGAGGTTGCCACACAAGGCTTAGCTTGCCCACCGGCTTGCTTTTTCCCTCGTTCACAAGTCTAGGGAGTTAACCCTAGAGATGTGGGGTAATGTATTGCTGTAGAGTGAGGTTACAAACCTCCCAAGGCTGCCACACCTAGGGGGCAAGCTCAAGGGCGACGCCTAGCCGCCTAGGAGCAAGCTCCAAGAGTAAAGAACCCTAGGGTTCCTGCCCAAAACGTGAACCAAATGCTCTTTTGAGTGGGGAAGTAGTAGATCCGGCCTCCACAAGCGGTTCTTTGTCTTTTCCCTCAAGATTTGATGGTGGAATCGAAATCTTTGCTTGGGGGAAGGAGGAGCAACAATGGAGGAGTGAGAGAGAGCAAGAGGTCTATTTTCTGGCTGCTGTCGCGAGGTTGAAGATGAAGTGAGCCAGAGTGACCGTTGGGGAGGGGTAGAATGGGTATTTATACCCCCACGGACCCAACAAAGATGCGATTTTAAGTGTGGCACTTGCCCAAGATCGACACGCCGGCATCGCCGCGTAAGCGCGACTGCCGCACCATTGCGCTGCATCTTGCCGCGCCAACTGGACAAAGAAAAAGGTGAGAAGCAAGTGGAAATGCTGGCTGGTCAGGTTTGGAGCTAGGTGTTGTGTCTGGATTTGATGTTTAGAGCACTTGGTCCACAGGTACCCGAGAATCCTAGGATCCCTCTTAATAGTACGGCATTTTCTAAACTCAAGATTCGAAATATAAAATAATTTAAACGCCTTGAGCCGGAAACACCACCATCTAGCTTATTTGGTACTTTTGGACCTGTTTATCAACTCCATATTTTAATCCCTGCATGTCATCTTCGTAAAACTCATTAGTCCCTAATTCGGTGGTCATCAACGCCAAAACCCACTTAGAGCTTGATTGCACTTACAATCTCTCCCTTTTTGGTGATTGATGACAACCAAATTAGAGCTTACATAAGATGTAAAGTCAAACTTAGATTACGAAGACCAAGGATGTAGGAACCTCCCCCTAAATATGTGATTGAGTTTTGAATTCTCATGGTTGACCTAAAATGTCAATTTCACATATTTAGGTGTTGTGAGGCCTCCCCTCTTAATGTATAAGTGAGATTTGAATTCTCAATTTTGACATAAAAGTCAAGATATACATTTAGAGTGTGCAAGGCCTCCCCTACATCCATGGTTGCTTTGGGGTGCTCAAAGGTGTCGAAAAATATATCCGTGATGCATATGACAACAATAATATGATCGAGCACAAAAGAGTGTGCATGCGCAGACCGATGTGCGCGGCCTTCGCCACCGGCGCACGGTGCGGCACCGCCGCGACTATCGGCCTGACGCATGCATGCACAACATCACATCACAGCGTATATGACAAGATATATATACTCTAAACATGCGGCAGGATAATTAAAACAGAGTTTAAGCGACCCAACAACCAAATCCGAGAAATAACAAGTCATAGGTGGCATTATTACATAAAATAGAGTTTCTCTCAAACTCACACCTAACAAGCTACTCTCAAAAGATCTAAACTCTGAAGATCCGCTGCTGCATCATCATCATCTTCCTCGAAGCGTACAGGGCGTCGAAAAAGTTTGACCCCCCTCATTTCTTCTAATTTTCTCCCCCTTTGGCGTCAAGCACCAAAAAGATCATAGAAAAGAGAAGAAACTTAGCGGAGTCACTCCTCACTGGTGTCCTCACGACTGGAAGCTGTGTCCTCGTCCTCCTCTGAGATAACTGCGCTGGTCTGTGCGGAGCGACGAGTGGAGCGACGTCTTTGGGCTGGCGAGCAAAACTCCCAGCGCATCGACAAGTCCTGGTCTGAGCTGCTGGTAGCTGAAAGCTCTGGGAGGTCGTACTGTGGTGGTCTAGGGATAGAAGGGGGAACTGGAAGTCCTTGCTTCTCCCTGACACTCTTGAACGCCTGTCTAACCTCCCTGCGCAACTCATAAGTCTGCTGAGATGCATAAGTGCAATGCCCAAAAATGGCCTTGATCCACTTCTTCACCTTGGATCTAGACCTGCTGTGTCTCCTGGGCCTAGAGCTAGAGGGCTGCTCCATGTCCTCTCTGCCAGCTGAGGTGCCTCCTGCTGAGGGTCTGGCTCTGCCACTGGTCTTCCCACCATCCAAGCCATGGGTCTTCTCTATATTATAGACTGTGTGAAAGCAATCCTTGGGATAGATGTTCCCACTGACCCTCTCAATCATGAACATAATGTAAGGAGCATATGGCAGGTTCCTCCTAGCATCATCCATGGCATTTGCTAGCTGCCTCCAAATGAACTTTCCCACATTGAAAGTCTCATCATTCCTGAAGTGAGCAAGCAGATTTCTAGCATAACCATTCACATCAGAGGCTGCTCCATCCTTAGGATCAATGGTGCATCTGCAGAGGTTGTTCATCACATAGAAGAAGTCCTTCAACCCCTTCCTCTTTCCAAGTAGCTGAGGATCTGCCCAGCAATCCCTGATAGTCTTGGCCTCAATGGGGTCAATCTCATGTATATCTGTGTACTCTCTGTGGTCAGCCCCAAAACCAAGTATCTGACAGAAGGTGACAAAGTCAACTCTGTAGTGCCTCCTGTCAGTCATCCAGTGGATGGTGTCTGACGGCCTGTCCCAGTAATAAGTGGCATGGAACTGACTAAGGATCTCCTCATTCCAATCATGCTTGAAAGACATGATATCTGTCAGCTCAAACTTCTCACAAGCTTCAATTGCCTCATTGAAGGCCTCCTCCTCCTTGTCTGCCATCCTCTCAAAATCAATATAATGCATGGTTGTGATCTTGCTCTTGGTGGAGTGGAGGAGAACTGTCAGATAGAAATTGGAGTGAAATGCTGCCCAAAACCTCTCATCAATCCCCTCTGTCTGCTCATCTGCATAGACATTGTAAGCTCTAGCATCTGCTACTTCTCTTTGCTTCTTGAAGTAGCTCACGACTGGGATAGGAGGATCATTTACAGGTGCCGCCATCTCAAACACACTCTCCACCTGCTGCATGTAGCTGCTGTCAAATACTGAGGGGTGTTCAGGGGTCCCTTGGTCACCATCAGGCACAATGGTGTACCCATATGCTGCCGCGCTGCTCCTCGAGCTGAGCCGCTCCCACCTTTGCTATCACCGCTCCTCTGTTCGGGTTCTTTCTTCCACGACCTCTCCTTTCAACAGCCTTGATCCTCATCTTTCTCTTGCCATGAGGATCGCCTCCGGGATCCATCTATGCATTTTAAGACATTGATCAGAAACTGATTGATAGAAGGTCAAAAATGGTCAAATATATGTGAAAGAAGGTTTGAGACATAAACTTAGGTGATTGGAGCAAGCTATCCAGGTAAAAACACGCGGCGGCCTTTGCACGTAGGGAGGCACTCCTATTAGTGATCTCGCGATCTGCCGTGCGCGGGTCACGCGCGCACTGCCGCTCCCCCTTGCTCAAACCGCCTATTCTTATCTCCCAAAAACAGTTCTAAACCATCTATTTGACACATTCTCGTATTTCTATGCCAATTTCGGAGATCAAATTAACAATTTAGGTGTAAATTACCCGTGGATTGAAAAGGAATATGAGTCGAAGTGAAAGTTTCTTCGGTATTTGAAATCGATCAATTTCCCATCTCAATTGAGTAGGTGATTTGGGAAATATTTCTTTGTTTGAATCAGCTAGGAACTTGTTAAGTTCCATTTGGGGGCGGCAATGCCGTGCCCTCCCCTAAATCACCTAAGTAATTAAAGTGCGAAAATTTGTCGATTCCATTCTACCAAATCACTTTCCTAGGGTTCATACATCACTAATCAATACAAATCCACAAGAAATTTCAACACCATGCATAGATCGGGCAAGAATAGCATGACTTAGGGTTAGGTGTACCTTGACTCGTGGATTGAGAGGAGAAGAGGAGAAGCTGCTCGGGGATAGGGGGCGAGGCCGGCCGGAGAACGAGGAAGATGGCCGGGCGGGCGGCGGCTTCACGGTAGGCTTCCGGCGGAGCTTCGGCCTGAGCTTCAGCGGCGGCGGCGGCGGGCGGCGTGGCGGCGGCGGCGGCCTTCCTTCCGCGAGAGACAGCGAGGGTGGAGTCGGGCGGAGAAGAAAGAAAGGGCCGGGCGAGCCCAGGGGTAGAAAAAGGAAAGAAGAAAAAAGGCTTTGGCTCGGTGCCGGTTCGAGCAGATCAAAAACCGGAAACCCTAGGCGCTGCACCGCTTGCTGAAAAGGCGCGCATCGTTGCTTGCCGCGCGGCTGCACGCGAGAGCACGCTGCTTGACGCCGCTCCGGTCTGCTGTCCCGCAAATATATTGCCACTTTTGACTTATTTCTCCTCAACCTTGGTCACGAGACACCAAAATTCATTGCCGGGGGCAGATCATCGATGCAACAATGGCATTGAATTTCGGATTAGAATTTGAAAACCTTTTTGAAACACAATATGAAAGATTTCATAAACTTTTCCTATGTCGATCTAGTGTCTCAAACAGTTGCATGTGTGCTTGAATTCAAACCAAGTTACGAGAATCGAGAATGTTTAGCTCACTACGCAACGCACAAAACCTTGACTCATCGAGAGGCTTGGTGAAGATATCGGCTAGTTGCTTTTCGGTGCTCACATGGCGAATGCGATATCTCCCTTTGAGTTCGTGGTCTCTCAAGAAGTGATGACAGATGTCTATGTGTTTTGTTCTAGAGTGTGCTCTGAGGGTTATTTGCGAGTTTGATGGCACTCGTTGTCACAAAGAAGAGGTATCTTTGTGAAATGACATCCGTAATCTTTTAAGGTTTGCTTCATCCAAAGTAGTTGAGCACAACATGCACCGGAACAACATACTCGGCCTCGGCAAAGTGGAAAGGGCTACACAATTTTGCTTCTTAGAGCTCCAAGACACTAAGGACCGTCAAAGGAATTGACATGTCCACTGAAGTGCTTTTCGATCTACTTTGCAACCGGCATAGTCGAAATCACGAATAGCCAAGTAGATTGAACTTGGAACCCTTGGGATACCACAAGCCAAGGTTAGGAGTGAGTACTAAGTATCTCAAGATTCTCTTAACAACCACGTTGTGACATTCCTTTGGATTGGCTTGAAAACGAGCACACATACACACACTAAGCATTATGTCCGGCCTAGATGCACAAAAGGTAAAGCAAAGATCAATCATGGAGCGATATACCTTCATGTCCACGGCTGGACCCTCCTCATCAAGATCAAGATGTCCATTGCTTGGCATTGGAGTTTTGATTGGCTTTGCCTTAGTCATATCAAACTTCTTTAGCATGTCGTGGGTGTACTTGGTTTGGCAAATGAATGTCCCTTCCTCCATTTGCTTGACTTGAATCCCGAGAAAGTACTTTAGCTCACCCATCATGGACATCTCGAATCTCTTAGTCATAGTCCTACTAAATTGCTCAACATACACATTGTTAGTGCTACCAAATATTATGTCATCGACATATATTTGGCATACAAATATATCATTGCTAACTTTGTGAGTGAAGAGAGTAGGGTCGGCTTTGCCTATCTCAAAGCCTTGTTTGAGCAAGAATTCCTTAAGGCATTCATACCATGCTCTAGGTGCTTGCTTAAGCCCATAGAGCGCCTTATGGAGCTTGTAGGCGTGGTTGGGAAACTTGGGGTCTTCAAAGCCCGGGTGGTTGCTCAACATATACTTCCTCTTGTAGTGGGCCATTGAGGAATGCACTCTTGACATCCATTTGGTACAGCTTGAAGTCATGATGGGCAGCGAAGGCTAGAAGAATGCGAATTGCTTCTAGTCTTGCCACCTAGTGCATAATGCGTCTCATCGAAGTCCAAGCCCTCTACTTGAGTGAAGCCTTGAGCAACCAATCTTGCCTTGTTTCTTGTCACCAACCCATCTTCATCTTGCTTGTTACGGAAGACCCACTTGGTGCCAATGATGTTAGTCTTGGGTCTTTCCACCAACTCCCAAACTTCATTTCTTTTGAAGTTGTTGAGCTCCTCTTGCATGGCCAACACCCAATCCGGATCCTTGAGAGCATCATCTACTTTCTGCGGTTCCAAAGATGAAACAAAAAGAAAATGTTGACAAAAAAGCGGCTAGATGAGATCGGTAGTAACTCCCTTTCGAAGACTCCCAAGGATGTTATCAACGGGGTGATCCGTTGAATTGTTTGTCGTGATGTCGTGGGTGATCAACGCATTACGCATTTTCTTCTTGATCTTCATCATATTCATCATCGGCTTCAAGAATTGGAGCAAGATCAAATGGTTGAGCAGGTGATGCGAGGTGGATCGGTCGTTCTTAGAGGTAGAAGGCGCGGCACTGCCCGTAGCGTGGAGTGCGGCACTTCTTGCCGCGCTGGACACTTCCGGCCGTGGCGTCTTGTACACTTGGTCATCGAGTACGTCGGCGGAATCTTGTGCGGCAACAAGCGGTGGATCCTCCTCTCCATTAGCTTGATCTTCTTGAGGCCTTATGTCACCGATAGCCAATTGCTTGATTGCCTCACAAGGTGGATCCTCCTTTCCTACAACACTTTGATCAATTTGCTCTACTTGAGAGCCATTAGATTCATCAAATGTCACATCTATAGTGATTTCAACCCTACCGGTGGTTTGGTTGAAAACACGATAGGCATGCTCATTTGATCTCAGAACCAAGAAGAAAACCTTCATCAACTTTAGGTGCAAATTTAGAGGTTCGGGGCCTTTTGTTCGAATGAAACACTTGCACCCGAACACCCTAAAGTATGACACCTTAGGTTTGTTACCGGGTTAAGAGCTCATATGAAGTCTTCTTGAGTTTCTTGTGTAAGTAGAGGCGGTTGATGGCATGACAAGCGGTGTTGATGGCTTCACACCAAAAGATGTCCGAAGTCTTGTACTCATCAAGCATTGTCCTTGCCATCTCTATGAGTGTACGGTTCTTCCTCTCTACTACACCATTTTGTTGAGGGGTATATGCGGTGAGAACTCATGCTTGATGCCCTCTTCATCAAGGTACTCTTCAACTTGGGTGTTCTTGAATTCGGTCCCATTGTCACTTCTTATTCTCTTGGCGGGGAGATCGAATTCTCTTTGTGCCCCTCTTGATGAAGGTTTTCACCTTCTCTTGTACCTGACACTTATCAAAGACAAAGAAAACCCAAGTGAAGCGGGAGTAGTCATCAACAATAACAAGTCCATATTTGTTACCCCGATGCTAAGGTAGGCCACCGGGTCCAAAGAGATCCATGTGTATCAACTCCAATGGTTGAGTAGTGGTCATCACGCTCTTTGGTGGGTGAGGTGCACCTACTTGCTTCCCCTTGGCAAGGTCCACATATCTGTCTTTATCAAAATCAACATTTGTTAGTCCAATGATGTGGTTGTCTCTCTGCAGTTTGGCCAAGTTCCTCATGCCAACATGTGCTAGACGGCGATGCCATAACCAGCCCATGCTAGATTTTGCCATTAGACAGGTATCAAGCTTAGCCTCACTTTTGTTGAAATCAACTAAGTAAAGCTTATTCTTGAGTTTGCCTCAGAAGACAACGAGAGGAATCCTTCTGCGAAAGACTTCCCACACCAACATCCGTAAAGAGACAATTGTAGCCTTTCTCACACAATTGTGAGGCCCGACAACAAATTGTATCCCAACGAGTCAACATGCAAAACATCGAAATATTGTGCTCGGTTGTGATAGCGGCGTTACCAAGACCGATCACACTTCTTACATCATCATTTCCAAACCTTATGTTGTTCCTATCGTCATTGGTTTGGGAATATGATGAGAACATACTCCCTTTCTCCGGTCATATGATTTGTACGACCAGCGTCAAACACCCCAACTTGACCCACGGAGGAGTATGCCTGCAAAACAAGTTTAGTTCACAAGTTTAGGTCCCCTAAGATTCTTCTGACCTTTTACCTTAGTCACAAGAACTTTGGGAACCCATATAGAGGTGTTGCAATAAAGTTTCTTTTCACTTTGCCCAAGTACTTTGCAAACACCTCCCCCTTCTTTGTTTACCTTCACTTCAAAGCAAGGATTTGAGTCTAACTTGCTTGCTTTTGCCTTTGATTGATAGGAGTGGCCCTTAGGAACAGCCAGACAAGATTTTCCTTCTGGACCTTCTTCACAGGCTTTTGGACCATTTTCTTGGGTCTATTCCTGGCCGAGGCGGTGTAGGTGACCTTCCCTTTTCTTGGGGGCGCGGCACACCGCCGTCCTCCTCAGCGGCACTTGCCGCGTGTGGCGGCAATGTACAGCTCGGGTTGGCTTGTGTCCAACGCTGCTGTGCGGTCTCTCTGTACCCTCTTTGTGCCTTTGCTCAAGAATTTGACACATTCAACACCATTGATCATCTTTCGACCATTGGTTTTGTTTCCATGCTTTTGTACAAGTCCATCCTTGATTCTTGGATTTCTCCCATCAATGTAGTTGGGCCTTTTGGGAGCCTCAATCTTGTTGCTCACTTGTTGCCTTCTTTGGTTTCACCTTCTTTTTCTTACCATAGCAGTGAGCCTAGTGATCTCTTTCTCCATTGCTTTCATATTGGCAAGGTTAGTGGCAAAAGCATTCATATCAACATTATAGCATTTTCCACAACCTTGACTAGTGGAGGGAGTAGAGGTATCCTTTGTGGCTAGGAGATGTGAGTTGCTCTCACTAAGAATGCTATGTTCATTTTCAAGCTTTTTGTGCTTGTCTTGCAAATCACAATATTTCCCATTTAGGGTGACCATAGCCTTCTTAGTAAGAGCATGGTTTCCTTGCTCATTAGCTAGGCTCTTTTGCAAGGAAGCCACCTCACTTCTCTCAGCTACAAGAGCATCCTTGTTATCAACATAGAGCTTTTCAAGTCTATCAAGTTGACTATCTCTAGTTGCTAACTCCGCTTGGATACTTTCTAAATCCGCCATTAGTTGAGCAAGAAAGCCTCTAGTTTTGGGATCTAGGTTTTTAGTGAGTCTAACATATTCTTCATCATCACTAGATTCATCTTCACTAGAGCTTTCACTAAGATTACTAGAGTCATCACTAAGAGAAGGAGAAGGTTTGGGTTTGGATTTTACCTTCTCATGCTTGGCCATAAGACAAACATGAGTGGAGTCATTTTCCTCATCCTCATCATCGGTCATGTTGTCGAAGAGCTTGGGTGTAGAGGTCTCTTGCATAGCGAATGTTGCAACATGGACTTCCTCTTCACTTGTCTCTTTTGTTGAGTCCCACTCATGGCCGATGTGAGCTTCACCCATGCTTCTTCCCTTTCTCTTGTAGTCTTGCTTCTTGTCCTTGCCATTGTCCTTCTTGTATTTGTTGTTCTTGTTCTCATAAGGACAATCGGCAACAAAATGCCGGTCTTTGCCACAATTGAAGCATGTTCTCTTTTTCTTGTTTGGGAATCTTCGTTTGCACCATCTTGTAGCCATTTGCTTTCATTCCCTTCCCATACTTCTTCATGAATAGGGCCATGTCATCAATCTTCTTGTAATCAGCCCCATCATCTTCATCATCACTTGAGGAAGAGGTTGCATCAATATTGTCTTGCATCTTCTTCATTTCTTTGTCTAGACTTGTTGATGCTTGCTTGCTGCCCTTCATCTTGTTGGAGGAGCTTGGCTTGCTTGTCTTGGTTGCCTTGAGAGCCACATCCTTGATCTTGATGCCCTCAAGCTTGGCTTGCAACTCTCAAGCTTTCTTCTTTCATTTGCCTCCTCTCTTTGCATGTCATAGGTGAGTAGTCTTCCAAGCACATCATTTGGAGTGAATTGTTCAAACTTCTTCTTGTCACGAATCAAGGTGACCACTATGTCATTTCTAGGTGTGTATGCCTCAAGCATGATCTTGACAACGGTGTGGTCATCTAGATCCTCATCTCCAAATCCTCTAATCTTGCCAACTAGCACCATCAACCTGGTCAAACATTTCTTGGGCTCCTTCTCCATCAAGGATCACAAACCGGTTGAGCTTGGCCTTCAACAAGTCAATCTTGGCTTTTCTTACTTTGTCTACTCCTTCATGTGCAAGTACTAGAGTGTCCCAAATCTTCTTTGCTTCATTGACATTCATCACCCTATTGTACTCATTGCCTTCAAGAGCACTAAGGAGGATGCTTGTGGCTTGGCCGTTGATGTGGGCAGCCTGCTAGCTCTTCGTTTAGCGTCGGCTCCTTGGGGTTCACCGGTGGCTGAAATCCACTACACACAACCTCCCAAAGACCGGGGTGAAGGGCGCTAAGATAGACTCTCATCAAGTGCTTCCACTTGGCATAGTTGGTCCCATCGAAACGGGGCAACTTTTCATGCGGTACATTGATGAAAGACTTCTTATCGCGGTTAGTCAAGTAAGAAGAATAATTAAAGGATATGGCGGCGAACTTGTTGTTGTTGACGCTGCCCTCATCCTTCTTGCTTTCCTTCTTCTTCTTGTTGTTGTAGGAGATATCATCATCTCCATCGTCGAGCTACTTGATAGCTCACTTGACTCCTCTTCTTCTTGCCTTTTCTTCTCTCTTGCTGCCCTCCTAGCAGCTCTTGCCTCCAAATCATCTTTCTTTGATCTTTTCTTTGAAGCTTCTCGGCAAGCTTGACACTAGCTTGCTCTTCTAGTCTTTTTCTTTTCTCGCTCTTGCCTTCTAGCGTTTAAGCCTTGCTATTCTTGCGGTCTTTCTCTCGGCATCGGTGGCATCACCCTTGATGGTGCTCTCAGCGGCTGTACCGAGAAAGCTCGTCGGCCTCGCTTCCACCTCCTCCACGGGGGCGGTGGACTTGCCTCCTTTGTTCGATCCCTCCGGTACCTCCATACTTCACGCGGTGAAGCGTATACAATAACCTTGCTCCGATACCACTTGTAGGATCCGATGGAAGCCTAGAGGGGTGTGAATAGGCTTAACCCCAAAATTGACTGTTAAAACTTACGTAGGCGTCGGTACACAAGAGGCGCGACCTTGCCGCGTCAAGTCGCGACGCTTGCCGCGTGAACGAACCAACGACGAGAGAGACGAGACAGAGACACTTCTCTCGGCCGAGGGCGGCATCGGCCTTGCCAGCGTGACTGAACGGCACTGCCACGTATCACGAACGAGCACTCCCAAAAGCTAGTCCACGAAGCCGGAGTTTGGTGCTCAAGGTTCCCACTTGTTCCTCGCACACAAATATACCACGTAAAACCTTCCAAGGTTTGGCGAAAACCCGGCAACCAAGTAGATCGGGTCGAAGCCCTTTCTCACAAGACAAATATGCAATAAAGTAAAGGGAGAACAAGTGAGACAAGGATTTGACCCGTGGTTCACCGCGCCACACAAAGCCGGGCTACGTCCACGTTGTTGAGGTTGCCACACAAGGCTTAGCTTGCCCACCGCTTGCTTTTTCCCTCGTTGACAAGTCTAGGGAGTTAACCCTAGAGATGTGGGGTAATGTATTCTTGTAGAGTGAGGTTACAAACCTCCCAAGGCTGCCACACGGGGGCAAGCTCAAGGGCGACGCCCTAGCCGCCTAGGAGCAAGCTCCAAGAGTAAAGAACCCTAGGGTTCCTACCAAACATGAACCAAATGCTCTTTTGAGTGGGGGAAGTAGTAGATCCGGCCTCCACAAGCGGTTTGTTGTCTTTTCCCTCAAGATTTGATGGTGGAATCGAAATCTTTGCTTGGGGAAGGAGGAGCAACAATGGAGGAGTGAGAGAGAGAGCAAGAGGTCTATTTTTAAATCTGCCGCCGCGAGGTTGAAGATGAAGTGAGCCGAGTGACCGTTGGGGAGGGGTAGAATGGGTATTTATACCCCCACGGACCCAACATGCGATTTTAAGTGTGGCATCGCCGCACTCGACACGCGGCACTGCCGCGTAAGTAGGCGCGGCTGCTTTGCCGCACCATTGCGCTGGCTTCTTGCCGCGCCAACCCGACAAAGAAAAAGGTGAGAAGCAAGTGGAAATGCTTTGGGCTGGTCGGGTTTGGAGCCGAAGTGTTGTGTCCGGATTTGATGTTTAGAGCACTTGGTCCACAAAACCGAGAATCCTAGGATCCCTCTTAATAGTACGGCATTTTCTAAACTCAAGATTCAAATATAAAATAATTTAAACGCCTTGAGCCTAAAAACACCACCATCTAGCTTATTTGGTACTTTTGGACCTGTTCATCAACTCCATATTTTAATCCCTGCATGTCATCTTCGTAAAACTCATTAGTCCCCTAATTCGGTGGTCATCAACGCCAAAACCCACTTAGAGCTTGATTGCACTTACAGTCCCTCTCGGGCGGATCAAAAAAAAAGCTTTCATCACTTGGTTAATGAACCTTGACACATCCTCCTTCGATGACCGGGTTCTAGGGGAGACTTCAACCTATATAAAGAACCTGCAAATAGAAACAAACCAGGAGGGGACTTCAATGAAATGCTAATGTTCAGTGAGGCAATTTCAGATTTGGACTTAACAGAGATTGTTTTCAGTGGGAGAAGTTATACACGGAGTAACATGCAAACAGATCCCCTTCTAATCAAATTAGACTAGGTGTTCACTTCTTGTGATTGGAATCTCTCATTCCCTCAAACACCTATGTTCAACCTCTGTCCAAGCCCATTTCTCGATCACATTCCATATGTGCTTCATATCTCCGGTTGTATCCCAAAATCAAATTGCTTGATTTGAGAACTTTTGGCTCCAACATCCGTGTTTTTTGAAACAGTTTCCTCTTATTGGCAAAACTCTCCTGTCTTTGGTAATCTTTGCTAAAAAAACTTATCACGAAATTCAAACGAGGTTAGAGTTGGTCTCAAAAAGTGGAGCAAAACTTTATCAAATGCGGCGGCACGGATCTACAACGTAATTGGGTCCTACTACTTCTGGATGGCTTAGAAGATCGAGAGCACTCTCTCTTTTTAGAAGCTTCTTTCAGGAGACTGGTCAAGACTCATCTAAATACTCTTTTGGAATCCAAAAGAACCTATTGGAAATAAAGAAACATTGTCAGGTGGGTCAAGCTTGGAGATGAGAACACCCAATTCTTCCATACAATGGCCTCCATATCCCACAAGAGAAACTTCATTGTTTCAATCTCAGATAGCAATGGCACTCTTCTAACTGATCATGAGCAAAAGGCCAACCTTCTCTGGCAAGCTTACAAAGAAAGAATGGGGGTATCTGAGTTTCATGAAAATCGGCTATAACCTTGAAGAAATTCTGACCAGACATGATTTAGATCACCTGGGAGACAATTTCAGCACTGAGGAAATCAACTTGGTAATCAAAAATCTACCAAATGATCATGCATCCGGGCCGGATGGTTTCAATGGCTTGTTTATCAAAAAATCTTTGGGATATTATCAAAGAAGATTTCACTAGGCTTTTCTGAGGACTTCAGCCAGTTCAAACTCGATATTGCTAGTATAAATTACTCATCAATAGCCCTTATCCCAAAAGTGGGCAGATCTGAAATGATGAATGACTTTAGACCCATCTCCTTGATGAATTATTCCATAAAATGCATCACCAAAATCCTGTCCATTAGACTTCAGAGGGTTATTCTGGATCTAGTCCACAAAAACCAATATGGTTTCATCCAAGGTAGAACAATCCAAGACTGCTTAGCATGGGCATATCAATTCCTCCATATTTGTCACCATAGCAAAAAAGAAATAGTAATCCTGAAGCTGGACTTTGAAAAGGCCTTTGATAAAATAGAACATCAGGTAATCTTGAATATCATGACCCATAAAGGTTTTCCAAGGAAATGGATTAATTGGATACAAAATATTCTGTCAAGTGGATCTTCCTCTGTCCTTCTGAATGGTATACCCGAAAGCCATTTAAATGTAAAAGGGGGTAAGACAAGGAGATCCTCTCTCCCCCTCCTTTTATTCTAGCGGTGATCTTCTATAGAATCTGGTGAACTTAGCTTGGCGGGGAGGGAAACATTGGACATCCAAATAATGAAAACTTTCCAGAGACTACCCAATAGTACGGTATCGCGATGACACCCTCTTGATTTTACCAGGTGATGAATCAAGCTTACTACACTTGAAAGGTCTCCTCCAGACCTTCTCAACTAGCACAGGTCTGCATGTCAACTTTGCCAAATCAAATCTGGTACCAATCAATATGACCTCAGAGAGAGCTCAGATTTTAGCCAGCATTCTAGAGTGTCAAGTAGGCCTTCTGCCTTTCACATACCTTGGTTTACCTCTAGGCACCTGAAATCTCATGTTTGGTTTTGGAAATTGATGACGACACTTGTGGACTAATCCTTTGTTCTAAGTGTGTAACTTAAGAAAGGATTAGGTGGATGACAAGGAGCATGATGATCATGAACATGTGAAAGGTCCCTTGTGGTTTTGGTAATTGAGTGTCAACATTAGGTGAACTAATATGTGTGATTGAGATTATACACGGAGATTAGTTCACACATGATGATGCAATGAAGGAGCTTATTGCATATGAGACATGACATGGAGTCATGTGACCAAGGTGGTGAAGATCAAGGCGAGGCTTGGCTTGAAGGACCAGGTTGCAAGTGTGAAGGGCAAGTCATCGGACTTGGCGCCAGATGGACCGATGCAATAGCGGTGAAGAGCAAGTGAGGTCAAGATCGATGGACCAAGAAGGTCATGTGATGATATGAAGTGGATCATATCATTCTTGATCGTGTTGGTGCATTGGTTGCATTGGCACTTGGAGATGGAGCGGAATGGAAATGCGCAAGGCAAAGGTATAACCTATAGGGCATTTCATTTCGCCGGTCATTGGAGCTTAGAGAAGTTTATGACCGGGTTTAGGATAGATGGCCGTACTATCAAGAGGGCAAACTTGTTTGCATATCGGTCATCTAGTGCCACTTGGCGATCTAACTTTGCGATGTGTTAGGATCGAGTGGCGTGCTAAGAGCTAACCCGACCTTTGAAATGATTGTGAAAATGCTAACACACTTGCACATGGTGATGTACACTTGGTGGTGTTGGCACATTTACAAAGGCGGCGGTGATTGCGAGGGTTGAGTTGGGTTTGTGAACCGCTCATCCTCCCCCCGAAAGCTTCGAGGCGGGATTCGCTTTTCGAGAAAATGAGATGCATATTTTCTATTGCGCCGGATGCATCGTGGTGGTGAAAACATGCTATTCCTCGTGCTCAAGTTTGGTATACTTGATGGGTAGCATGTCGAAGAGAAAGAGTCGGTGTTTCGGTGGAGTTTTTCATTTGGAAGCGTCGGCCGGACCTTCGGCCGGGCCTTCGGTCGCGGCCGGGGGCTTTTCGCCGGGGCGCCGGTCGGTCGATGCGTGAGAGCCCTGCGGCGGCGTTTTGACCGGACCTTGGGGCCGGGCTGCCGACCGGGCCGCTTCGGTGATGGCCGGAAGCACCGACCGGGCCTTCGAGTAGCCGTTGGCGGTGGGCGGAGGTTGCGTGTCGTTTGTGGCCGGGCCACGGCCGGAGGCAGGCCGGGCCAGTGCGCCGGACCAGTGCGTCCGATCCGGCCAGCAGCCAATGTTTGAACCCCAACGGCTAGTTTTTGGCTTGAGGGGCTATAAATAGAGGGTGTGGCCGGCCTTGGCTGGTGCTTAGCACCTTGGGGGACTTTGTGTCCATGCTTGAGGTGCTTGAGAGCCCTCCCGCTCACATATGCTTGATATCGTTCATCAGATTGAGTGAGAGATCGAGTTCTAGTGCGTTGCTTTGAGAGATTACATCGTGTGGCACTAGGTGTTCGTGTTGCAAGCCGGTGTGCTTGTTTCTCTTGGAGGTTGCCACCTCCTAGGCGGCTCGGTGGCAAGAGGCTTAAAGTGAAGCACGCAAAAGAAGATTGTGCGATTGCTCAGAAGAAGAGATTGTGAGAGGTTCGTGCTCACCTCGCGGGGATCGTGAAGAGCAACTCTAGTGGAGCGTGTCATTGAGCTACCACACTTGTGTGTGGGTTCACACGGTACCCTATTGAGGGATTGGCTAGAGAACTCACATTGGTGAGTGTCTCGTCGAGCCCCAGTAGTGTGGGATTTGGCAGCGGCCATTAAGCTTGAGAATCATCACGGGTGATTCGCCAAACCGTGGAACCACTAAGGTGTTGGTCGAGCACAACGAGGAGTAGGGAAGGTGGCAAGCTTCCCGAGACCTCGATAAAAAATCACCTAAGGTGTCATCTTGTGTCCACACTTCGCGGTGGTTTGCAATCTCTTCGCTCAAGCTTTGTTCTTACATTCATATGTATATTGTGCTTGTGCTTGAGTAGAGTAGTTGTGACTATCTAGCTTGTGTAGCTTGATTAGTTACTTTGCTTAGCTTGTGTAGCTAGGTAATTTGAGCCTTTGGGTTAGGCGTGTGTTGCCTTGTCCATTGTGCATCTAGTGAGCTTAGGGGCTTTGTGCTTGCGCTTACTAGAATTGTGTAGGAGCTCACCTCAGTGCTTGAAGTACTAGTGCTTAGGTTTGTGTGACCTTGCATTAGAATTGATTAGGAGCTCGAGCTAGGCTTGTCACCTCACCTTTCTTGTGTAGGATCTTTTGTGAGGTGGTTTAGAGTCTTAGTTAGAGGGGGGTGAAGTCTTGGCTAGACCGATAAGTTTATTTCCCGCATTTGTTTTGGTTAGCCGTTAAGCGATTAGTTTTTAAAAGGGACTATTCACCCCCCTCTAGTCCCCATCTCGACCCTTCAACATGGACAATGTCGGTGGACTTGATGGATCGTCAAGCTCGGTGATCGGCTTGAGAGGAACCCCGGGGAGATCAAGGCAAAGGTATACTTGATAGGGTTTTTCCTTTCGGTGATCAAGACCGCGATAGGCGTGTGATCACATTATAGGATAGATAGCCGACTATCAAGAGGGGATGCCGCGACAATCCTTGCATGAAGTGCTTCTAGGTCCAATTGACTTGCATATTGCATTTAGGACATGAGAGCACTAACCCGATCTTGCCTAACATCTCGGCGTGCTAACATTGGTGATAACGTGGTCATCTTCGGCGTGTTGGCAACCCATGGCAAGAGGTGAAGCAAGTTTGAAGCAAAGAGCAAAGAAAAGATGAAGATTTCTTTCGTCTCGGGGGTGGCCGGACGCATTCCACGGGAGGCGTCGGTCGATCGTCTGGCGAGAGCCCTGCGAGCGGGTTTTCGCGGGACCCAGCGGGATGGCCGGACCACGGACGGATGCTTCCGGTGGTTGGCCGGACCCCCGGCCGGGCGCATGGAGCCGCGCGCGAAGTGGGCGAGTGCTTGTCGGTAGTGACCAAAGACCGGCCGGACCCATGGCCGGACCCATCTTGGTGGTTACGCCTGGTCGCGTCCGATCGGCGAAAAGAGCCCAATTTGAAGCCAGCGGCTCTATCTCGTGAGTGGGATATATATACTTGGATGGCCGGTTGCTAGCCCTCTCTCTTGCACATTTGAAGCTTCCAACTTGCTAGTGAGCATTTGATACTCCTCTCCACTCATCTCCCCAACTCTAACTTCGAATTCTTGGTGAGATTGAGAGTGATAGAAGTGCATTGCATTGCTTGGTTGCATCTAGAGGCACTTCATCCTTGGAGAAGCCAGCGGGATTCTTGTTTCTCTTGGGAATTTGCCCTAGTTCCCTAAGCGGCTTGGAGCAAGAGGCGGTGTTGAGCTCAAGTGGAGCTTGTTTGAGGCCACAGGTGGTGATTGTGAGGGGTCGTTCCATACCGGGGAGATTCGTGAAAGGAGCACTAGTGGATTGCTCGTGGCTTGTTGGACCCTCTCTTGTGATCGTTTGCTTGAGCGCCCATAGGAGTTTTGGCACCGGCCATTAAGCTTAGCACACGCGTCAAGTGAGTGTGTCGCCACAACGAGGACTTAAGCGTCTTGGGCAAAGCACGTGAACCTCGGTAAAATCATCGTGTCAATTGTGTGCTTGCTCGTTGGAGATTTCATATTAATCACGGTGATTGGCTTCCCACCTCTACACTTCATCATCGGTATATCGATCACCCTCTCTAGCATTTACTTGATATACTTGTGTAGTTTTGCCTAGGTTGTTTAGTTGCTTACCTTGCTAGAATTGTTAGCTCCTAGTTGGTAAACTAGTTAGAATTGCTTGTTCACCTAGGAGTAATATAGCGACCTAGCATTTGTGTGGACTTAGAGATATTAGAAATATCATCTTTTTGCTTGTGGCTTGTATAGATAGATTGTAG